>KV426119.1:7556-24634 GCA_001632375.1 Exidia glandulosa HHB12029 | reverse complement strand
CCGGATGCGCGTTCTCTGAAGCGCGTGTGGGTCGTATGCGGCGACGAGGGACTCGATGAGATCTCGTGTGCTGGTCCGACGCACGTATGGGATGTCAACCTCGTCACTCGCACTATTCGCACGCACACCATTATTCCAGAGGACTTTGGTCTGCCGCGTCATCCTCTCGATCATGTACGTGGTGGGACTTCAGTTGAAAATGCCGCAACTTTGGAGCGTCTGCTGCAGGGCGATACCAGTGGGAGTCGGGACCTTGACGCTGTCGGGGACTTCGTATGCATGAATGCGGCAGCGCTCCTTGTCCTCGCGGGGGATGCTGAGGATCTGTGCCATGGCGTTGCCTTGGCGAGGGAGAGCGTGAAGAGCGGGCGAGCATGGACTGCTTTTGCACACTTCCGAGACTGGACATGTTCTTGAGTGGGTCAAGTGTTGACGTCGTCGGCTGGCAGATATAAAGCTAGTTGAAGTGGAAAACGTATCGTTTGTTCGTAACAGGATAAGCGATTATAATTCAATATGCCCTAAGCGACAACTCGTTGAGCGAGAAAATGACCGACGAAAGGTATGTAACCTCCCGTTCACATCCTAGAGCTGCCCAGGCCGTCCTTCCACCAATTCGGCCTCCCGGTATAAGAGAAATCTATCTGCATCTCAATCGTCCGCACCAACTCCAGAGCGGCAGTAAGCCTGAGCGCCGAGCCGCGCTGCCGCTTCACACCCAGGTACTCCCCACTAACCGAGTCCACAAGCGCGACATTAACAAGAGAGAGGTTCTCGAGCTTCCTGTCCCGCGCAATGCCCAGTATATCGCGCAGGAACACCACGAGCCGCTCGTCCTCGAGGTCCGCGACATCTCTCGCGATGCCTTTATTGCGTTCGTGCGCGCAGATCGTAAAGTGACGGAGGCTCGGGCAGCGCCAGGAGAACACGTTATCGTCATCATACAGTTGCGCGTCATCTTCTTCCCAATGAGGTTCGCCAGAGTCCGAGTCGTTCACCACCTCGACTATGTTGGGGCGTACGATCACTGTGAGATACTGGAGTAGCGGTGCCTCTGCGGGCACGACGCGAACGTCAAACCAATCGGTGTCAACCAGAGTAAGCGAGACTAGATTGCGTGTCCACGAGGCCAGTCGAAGTAATGCGCCTGGGAGATTTGCCCCGTACCGGAGCGTGGTAGGATCAATGAACGTGCGCGTACGGTCCGCTGTGTCGCGTACAGCGATGAGCAGCCTCTTTGCCTCATCTGCAACAAGCGCTAGTTCCTCGATAGGACTGAAGGTGGGAAGCTCAAAAAGCAGGAAGAGAGGGAGTGGCCGCACTGTGAGTAGAATATGCCGCACGTTGCGTAGGATCGGTAAGACGTTCAACCCCACCCAGATCAGCCCGCCGTCCAGTACCACACTATCCAGATCGACTGGGGATGAAAACTCCTCGCCTCCACGCTTGTAAGCCCGGTACATCCAGGCGAGATTGGGTAAATCGAAGGTAGCCGGGACGCGCAGACGAGAGAGGTCGGTCAAATGCAGTCGACGCAGATTAGGACACCTCTTCAGAATGGCGGAAATATTAATAGGGCTATACACCAGTGTGAGCTTGTATATTACGTCATATGTTGAAGAAAACGTACGGTGTGTTGAGTTCCTGTGCCATACTAGTTCCAGCAGCCTGGTCAAACGCCATGCATTTGAAGACCGTGCTGAAGCAAAGACTGCGCAATCTTGGCAGCTGTATGTCTCCAAACAACCTGGGCGCGTATATCCCGACCTCGTCATTGAGAACAAGACTGCTCACACGGTGCATGTTATCGCGAAGCGTGGGCAGGAACGCGTGGCCAGCTTCAAGTTCAGCGTCGTAGAAACCCAAGTTGCAGCGCAGATCCAGATCCACGTTTCTAGATCGCGCAATTAGAGAAGCCGCTGCATCAGGTGTAAGGTGCATGTCGTCGATGAAGTCGAGATGGGACCAAAGCAGAGCAAAGCCGACACAGACCTCGCGCCAGTGGTGACAGACTGCAGACGCAGATATGCAGCAACAGAGATCCAAGAAGGTAAAGGCACAGCAGAGTACTTCATTGGGAAGGCGCGCGACCGGCAGCAACGAGTTTCGCAAGCGCAACCGTGATATTGCAGCGTCTGCGAAAGCAAGCACGTTGCTGTGGGCGTCGTTCACTGACATATCTGATCTGCTGGCAGGTCAGGCAGATATTCCAAGGAAAAGACCCAAGCGCACGCATGAGACGGGGAAGTTTCTTCCTCCATGACTTGAGGTCAATTGCAAAATAGTGGTGATGGTGGTAGGTGGCAAAGATGACGCCAGCCCTCGTAGGCAACTTCCGCACGTTGACCTCCTGTCGCAATATCTCGACATTTTGATCTCGTTACGACACCCGAATTTCAGACTGCGAGCGCTTGTTCCTTGCTGGATTTCGTATAAAAGCCTGACTTTGGTTTGAGGTTGCGTATCAGCGCGTGATCACGACCCAACCTCAACCGTCGCATCCTGCGATGTCATTACCTGGTACGGTCCTCGACGTCGAGACCCCTCTCGTCAATGGTCTGCCGACGACGCTCTCCGTGCTCACGCGCGACGAACTGGCGGTATCGCCGCTGCTAGAGCCCTTGGTCCGCCTCACGAACGCCGCGTTTGCTGCCACGCACGGCCCACCGTATTTCCTTGCCACAGCGGCTCGACTGCCCAGCTCGGCCGCACTAATATCCGGGCTCGATGAGAAGGCGCTCACGTATATTCTAACGCAAACTCTGGAGGACGGGGAGGTCCGAGTCCTGGGCTCTGTGACGGACGAGCCGTATAGGCAGCCTCTTCCCGGTTCTGACGATGCCGTGGATGCTCTTTCAACGCACGAATCTCGCCCGCATCTGGAAGGCGAAGAGGGACGAGAATACCGGCGTGCGCTGCGCCTGCTTGTCACGGACTTGACGCTGCACCGACAAGGCGTGGGCAGCTTCCTCTTGAGCAGCCTCGAGCAGAGATTGATTCAAGAGGCAGAACGCATTCGCGAGGAGACGGGCAGTCCGTTGACGCACGTTCGTTGGATTCTCGACACTGTGGCGGATGTGAACGCTGGGTATTATGAGCGTCGTGGATGGAGGTTGATCGACCGGAAGCTCGCCCCTCCTGTGCCTACGGATTGTGGGCTTCCGATCTATGTCGCTTACATGGACAGAGTTCTAGAACTCAGTTCTCCGACCCGGACGCAGTGAAAGACCTCTGTGAGTACGAGATATGTAGAGTAGGTATCACGCTGAGCTCAACGCAGTGAATATGAATCCAGTTGCGACTCGGACTACTCAAGTACTTATGCGTACTCAGTCTTTCAAGTCAAGCTGGGATTGATAGGGTCGACCTTCTGGGTTGGGCACGAGATCCTCTTGAGATTTTCGCCCAATGCGGGTCTCCGCAGTTTGGCCAGCGCTTGATAGAGTGCGTGTGCCGGAGAGGATCCGCTCATCATCTCCCATGTGGGCGCAAATATAATAATTTACGGCACGATCGAAGTCACTACATGCGTGCACCGCGCAGGTATAGTGTGGAGTGTGCTGTGGTAATGCTGTGTGTTCAGCGGCGGTGGGGAGCGAGGCGGCGCGCAAGACGACGGGCCTCCTTCTCGCTGCGGCGGCGCATGCCCGCGGGGCACTGCGACGGCGCCGGGGCCGGGACCGGAGTGGGGGTGGGTGCAGGCGTCTCCGGAGGGGGAGCAGGTGCCTCCGTCGGGGTGGGCTCAGGAGCAGGCTCCGGGGCCGGGGTCGGGGTGGGCTCGGGAGCGGGCTCCGGAGCCGGGGCAGCGGGCGGGTCAAGCGTGAATGGGCGGACGTCGGCGTTGCACGTCGCCGAGGCCTCCGCGTCGCGGATGCGCGGGGTGTTGGCCATGTAGTCGAGCTGCGCCTGGAGGCAGGACGGGTCCGCGGGGAGAGGACCGTGGCGCTTCGTGTAAACGTAGAGCACATCGACCTGCGCGAAATCCTCGGCGGGCGACGAGTTGGCATAGTCATCTGGCACGCAGCTATCGGATGACGGTGTGAGACAGCGGAACCGAGGAGAACTTGTTAACGGGCGCTGACCTGGAAGCCCCGAGCGCATCGGTCCAGCCTTGAGACGGGCTGGTACCTTGGTCAAGGGAGTGGCTGGCCTCGTGAAGGAACACACTGCGTGCGATGATCAACGGAGGTGTCTTCGTGCATCAAATCGAGCACACGCACGAGGTGTTGCAGTCACCGTTGAAGGTGATGAAGTCACCGCTCGATCCGGCGCTGGGGCCGTCGGCGTGCACAGCGATGAGCGAGCCAACGTAGGAGCGGATACCGGGAGGGAGTTGGCCAAATCTATTCGCGAGACCGTCAGCATCGCCCACCCGATTCATGCGCTGCGCAGACACCCCACCTGTCAACGATCGTGTCCATGCTGGTAACATAACGTCAGCGTGTGTTACTAGACTACGCAGTCAAGGACGGACCTCATGTTGGCGTCGTTGCAACGGCAGAGAGTCCACGGGACGTCGCAGTCGTCGTACTTGACGGAGACGGCCTCGACGGCGCTCGCGTCACACTTGCCCTCGGCGTGCTGGATGCACATGTCCGGAGCGGGCATGTCGACGCGGGAGCTCGGGGGCTTCGGGATGCTGTCGTAGTAGTCCGCGAGCGGGTCGGTGAGGCCGTTCTTGAAGAGAGTGTCCTTGCCGAGCGCGGCGAGAGCGAGCGGGCTCGAAGCGAGCACGACGGCGAGCGAAACGAACTGCAGCATCGTGGAAAGAAAAGTGAGACTGGAAAAAAGTAGGTTTGAGAAAGAAAGGCTGGGAAAGGGGAGAACTTGCGGGACTTTCGGGGCTGATGCCCTTTATGTACGATTCGCAGTGCACTGCCACAGAATCGCATGACAACAGGATCACGTTGCTCGGCTTTGGCATTCCGAGTGACGTTTTCACTGTTTGGTACAGCACCGGCGATCGCAGCAGAAACACTCCACCCTCGACACACAGCCTCTCACCGACTACCGACGCGCCCAGGACTACCGTCCCCGTGCCAAGACTCAGTACCTTGAGTTTCAGAGGCTCGTACAATTCATTCCTGCGGCGATGCTAATACTATAATTACATCGGCCGATATGCCCATTGAGGCAGCATCTACTGCTTGCCCCAGATCTGCTCAGAGCCTTGCGACTTGAGCTCCTCGTTGCCCGTGACGTGCCCGTAACCGAACTTCGCCGCGCCGGTGGCAGTGGTGGCCGCTCCCGTAGCGATTGTGGCAGCGTTCTGCGCCGCGGACGTCGCGGACGCCGTCCAGTTGGTCGCAGCGCCGGCGGGACGCGAAGTCTCAGCCCATTCTTGAGCTGAAGGGTAGTTGTCAGACATAGCAATGGTGAAGTAGTCGTTGCAAGCGTACCTTCAGACTTGTTGTAGGTCAAGGGGTCGACGGAGGTCGAGTCCATAATACCAGACGCGCTCGCGGTCTGGTTCATGCCAACAGCATCTGTTCATCTCCAGTCTTAACCATCGGAATGTTCTTGCAGCAGGGAACACGCATACCTGGGCCCACGGGGCGAATGCGTTGACCGTAACCCTCGTTACGAGGAGGCGCCTCAAGCGTCGAAGGAGCAAAGTTGTCGGAAGTGTTGTTGATACGAGAAGACATGATGTTCGTAAAAGTTTGTGAGGAGACGGGAAGAGGAAGTGCTGCTCTTATATGCCATGGATAGGTACGCTGACATCATGCTTCGAGGAGCCACATCTCAGCCACCGTGGAGCAAAGCTGCAAAAAATGACAGCGCTCCAAGCTCAAGCGCTCAGGTGTGGGGAGAAAAGTCCCTGTGCCGTGGGGCTTTGCGAATTCGATGTGGGGTGACACCGGCGGTGACGTTGAGCGGCCCTCCAACGACCTGCTTGTACACATCGCCGAATCCTTCGCGCAAGTCGAGGGAACAGCAGGGGCAACGCGCCCACTTGTCTGACATTACAGCAAGACGAAGAAAGCTACCAAGCGACGATGAGCCGCAGAAGTCTATCATGATCTCGAAAACAGGGCGTGCATCGAGCTTACGTATCGGGGGTGACGAACGAGCGAAAGCGAAAGCGGCGACAAAGAAAATAGGCTACAGTTACACGGGCGTGCAAGTCAAGTCCGAAGTAGGTTGATAATTTATGCGTCGAGGGTGGTCGTGCGTGCGTGCGTGTTTGTGGGAGGCGTGGCAAGGTGTCTACTGTCGGGGATTGCGCATGAGTTTATACGCGAGGTAGGAGCCGGCAAGCGCAAAGGCGACGAGCACGCCGATGATGCCGCCGAACCATCTATAGGTTGTCTGGTCGTCCATCCCGGGGACGTGTACGTTCATGCCCCACAGACCTAATCTGCGTCAGTACGAGTACACGACCTACGCAAGGAGTAAAAAGATGAAGGGGGTTACACACCTGTTATCAGGTTCATCGGGACGAGCACGGTACCCAGTGCCGTCAACTTGGACAGCACGTCGTTGATCTGATTATTCGCGTCCGTCATCTCGATGCTAATCTGCGCCAAGTAGTTCGAGTGGCTGCGTGACAGAATTTTCTCGTAGTGGTTCAAGTTCTGGGTCATCGTGATCAGATGGTCCTGGATGTCGCTGAGGTACAGTCCCTGCGCACATCGTTAGCTGACGCTGCGAGAGGCAGACATGTACTCACGATATCGGATTTTGGCGCTATGCTCCAGTTCTCGTTGCAGCGCTTCGCCAGACCCTTGACGACATCCGCCTTGTTTCCCATTAGACGGAGGAGACCCATGACCTTCTTCCTGCATGTCCCTATCCGCCGCAACATGTCCGAGCGGTCGTTCGGGCTGAGGATGAGCACGAGCTCGTCGATGTTGTCGACCTCGTACTCGATGCTCTGGATGAGCGGTCCAAATGCGTCGGTAATGTCGTCGATGAGCGCGTACGAGATCCAGTCGGACGTGACGTTAATGTAGTCGCGTAGCTGCTTGATGCGCCTCCGGACGTTCTGCGGGTGGTTCGTGCTCTGGAAGTGGAACGAGAGCGTGCCCTCGCGGAAGACGACGATGTACATGTTGAGCGGTTCGAGGTGCGTGGGCGAGTACGGGTCCTGGTCGAAGCTGCGGAAACAGACGAGGTAGTAGTTGCGGAACAGCTCGATCTTCTCGCGCGTCTCCTCTGTCAGGATATCCTCCGTCGTGAGTGGGTGGATGCCAAACACCTGGGTCCGGCGTCAGTCCCTTTGCGCCCACGCTCATACGTCAGACGCACTTTGCTGAGAAGACGCATCTCTTCTTCGGTCGGGCACAACACGTCCAGCCACCACGTGCTCTGCTCGTCGTCGTCGTGTGGCACACCGTGCGCAGAGGTCGTGAACGAGGCGCTCTTGCCTGCAGGGCCGGGATCGCTTGGCGTTGCGGTCCCTGAGCGGTCGCGCTCCTCAGGCATCGTAGGACCGTCTTTCATAACACCGCGGAAGAGGTCCGCGAATGTCTGACTGGGCCCGGGCAGGTCCGTGAGCGTCTTTGCGTGAATAGCGGTCCCGACAGCATTCGAGTAGAAGGAGAATCGGTAGCGTTGCTCGTTCTCGGGACGATCCTTGTACGGCTCTTCAAACATGCTAGCCGCTCGCCGCGCGGGAAAGCCTGGCTGAGGCAGCGTGGGAGGCGGTGCGCCAGCCGCGCCCTCGAAGAGCGCGAGTTTACCGCGGCGCGGCCGGGGCGCGTCGTCGTCTGGCGGTGGTACAGCAGCGAGCTTGGCGCGGATGTCGGCGAGGGCAACAGGCACTGATTGAGCACCGACTCTGGCGCGTTCGTGGGCAGCAAATGCATCTAGAGGTCCAAAGTCGAACTGAGAAGCAGTCTGCCTTAGCCCTGTTGGTCCAAGAACGGGTGCAGGCTGTTGCGGAGCGGCCAGCGCTGGCTCGGGCGGCGTGACCGTCAAGGTAGCGGTCGACGCGCGATCCCTGCGCAAGCCCTGGGCAGACGACAGGTCTTCCTCTTCCTGGGGCGATAGCGAAGGGAAACCGTCGTCCAGAACGCGGTTGGCGGTTGGCGAGGCAAGACTGATGCTCCGGGCGCGCGCTGCGACGAATATGAGCGCTCTAGAGGTCAACTAGTGGTGTATAAGGCATACACAGGTGCATAGCCATATCTGCATCCATTGCACGCTGCCGTTCGCGCGCCATAGGATCTTCAGCGTGCGGCGTGCGCATTAACGTCGGCGACACGCGCGGGCGCGACGGCGACGAGTCCCTGTGAGATGCACTCGAGTCGCGGCGCTGCATGCTCGGGGGTGGGAAGGCCCCATCGCCGGGTGGGCTCGACATTACGGGCGTCGGCGGCAACCAATCTTGGACGTCAGAGACAAGATGCGGTTCTGTCCCGTGTCGACTGGACCCGACACAAAACCGCCGCGGAGTCCGAGAACTCTCAAATTTTGCAGAAGATGGTCAGGAACTAGTCTGGAAATTAGAACTCTCTATTCAAACGACCGCGTCGAGCTTCAGATGCAAAGCTGGTCCAAATACCTCGCACCCAGAGAACCAACATATTCCAAAGTTATCTCACAGTCAATGAGTCGCAGGCGTGAGCTCAAGAACCTGACGAAATTCATGTAGAGGGATCTGACTCAAACGGCAGAGGATATCGAAGACTTCGTACGTGAGACTATCTGAGGTTGTAGGTCGTCCGTGAACGCGTGAACGACTTCGAAATTGGTGCCAAATCCCTGGATTGTAGATAATGAGAGGTACAAAGACACTGTCTGAGTATGGTGCGGGAGCGGCGTGCCGCAGCGTCGACTCCCACAAGCGTCAAGCAAGCACCATGTATGATGTATAGATGCAGCCGTGCGTTCCAGTCATTCCGGCGAGCGTTGGCATCAGGGGAACAAGACTACATTTCCTGTAATGCGTTACAACCCCGAATTCAAGCGCCTGAAGGATCAAGCTCAACGAGCTTGTCCATAGTCGCAATCGTAATCGGTACACCGAGGTCCAAGTATCCAGCGGGCACGGGCTTCTCCTGAATCATGCGCCACCCACGTCCCATGTAGAACCTCCCATTGATCTCACCGACAGTCGTGAGGACCCAATGAAAGTGCGTCAAAGCCCTCCGACTCTCCGTCTCCTGCCGCAGGGCTTTCGCGCGCCGTATCAAGTGGTCCTCGAGGAACGTCATAAGAAACCCTCCAATGCCCTGTCGATGAAGTGTCGGGTCCGTAGCCAGCAGACGCAACGCTCGGCGATACTCGTGCTCCGCATCGCCTTCGAGACGAGGATGGAAGTCGGCGGGTGTAGCTTTCCCAGTGGACTTTTCCTCGACCGTAGGCTCTTCGTACGGCTCGTCCGACACAGATCCTACGACCCTAACCTCGCCGCCAGGGAGCGTCTGCGCCAACATGTATACTGTCCCATCCTTCGCGAGCTCCGCAATCAGAGCGTCCAAGCTAGCGAACCGTACGGCTGGAGCAGGAAAGTATGGAGGACCATGCGTGGCGATGCACGCGGCGTTCATCAAGCGGAAGAGTGGCTCGAGCAGTGGCGACTTCGCGAGCTCATCGGGCGACAGAGCATATAGAGTGGTCGGAAGCCCGGCGACGAAGGGTGTCTCGACGGGCAATGGCGCAGGCGACATCGCAGATGGGTAGTGCGGACAGCAGAGCTCATTTTACGCATCCTGCGCACTATACTTATACGCGGCGCAACGCTCACTTATCAGGGCATGATTTTCCAGCGGCAACGCGAGGATCAATGAGCTGCGAGGCTGACTCGACGCTTCCGGCGCGCACAGACGGAGAGAGGAACGGGTAATCGCCGCGGAGGAACTCGCAGTCGAACTCGAGTCATTCATCCTTCGGTTCATCTATGTATCCACCAGCACCTCAGCGCAGTCGCCAGAAGCGTAGCAGTTTCAGGAGCCAGCAGAGTAATAGATATTAGGACTATCTTTCAGAAAGAAAAAAGGAGTAGCGAGGCAGAACCGCACGAAACGAAAATCCCAAAGGAAAGAGAAAAAAAAAATAATGCTACACAGAGAAATAAAGTGGCGAGGAACGAATAATGGATGGATGATGGGGAAGAAATTGCTGGAAAGAAAAGAGGAAAAGGAAACGCCGCTAGAGACACACAGGCATTGGAGGTGGAGACCGGGACTTGGATAGGGGGGAGCAGACACAGAGATACACAGGGGGTTGGATGGGAGCCAGAAAATTTGGGAAGCGCGAGGGGAAGACGGGACTTTTGGGCTACCTAACAACAGATGTGGAGGTGGAGGGGAGAGCACGAGCGAACAAGCAAACGGACCGGATGGATGGACGGATGGGGAGCAGTCATTCGAGAGCATAGAGAGCACAGCATGGGGAGAGGAGAAAGGTCGTGACGATGTTCTAGGAAGTGTAAAAGCAGAAGACGACGGAGCAGGACAAGGACGAGAGGGATTCAACGAGCTTCCGAGTCCCGGGCGATGGCGACGAAGCGGTCCACGAGGTTCCGTTTGCGCTCCTCGCCGGCATGCGACAGGTCCAGTATCTTTTTCAAGCGCTCCACGAGCCCGCGCGGGCCCGAAAGTGGGAACACACCGGCCTCGTATTGGCGCACGTCTGAATCATCCCGAGTTGTTTGTCAGCTACGAATGTTCTCCGAGCCATGAAGAGACGTACACTTTTCAAAGACGACAATGGCATCGTCGCCCACGACGCGCCGCAAGTCCTGGCAGAACGTTGAGTAGGTGTTGTTCCCGTCCGTCGCGCGTCTGATCCTCGCGCGCTCTCGTGCGCGTTCCGGAACATCTGGCACTTTGAACGCTACCTCCCGCTCCCCGCGCGAACTCGCAGTAGTGCGAGACCGTCCGCTGTCCGGCGTAACAGACCGCACACCCGCCATACTCGCCGGCTCGAACGCAAACATCGGGAGCTGCGTCCTCGCCGGCAACCTCGTCCGCTGGCTCTGGCTCTGGCTGTGCGAAGTAATATGCGCCGGCGCAGACGACGGTCCTTCCGGTGCAGTGGTAGTACTGACGGGAATAATGATAGTAGACGCCTGACTCGCGGGCCGCGCGGCGCACAGCACCTCCTTGGTCTTCTGCAACCAGAGCCGTCCCAGACTCGAGCACGACGTCTTCTCCTTCGGTGGCCTACTCCGACTCGTCGATCGTTCTCTTTCCCTCTCCTTCTCCCGAAGACGCTTCTCGTCCAGCGACTTGGCGGAACGCGCACTTCCCACGGACGTCGCGCGCGCTAACCCGAACCCGGATTTCTCGTCTGAGTCCAACCGGGTCCTCCGCTCGTCGAGGCTCATGCGTCCCCTACTTCTCGTAGACCCAAAGCGCGCCTCCCTTGGCGAGCTCTGCTCCTCAACATGCATCTGTGCACCAGGCCTCAGCGGTTGTGGCGGTGTCAATCCAGAACCAAATGGTGGCGGGCTCCGTGCATGCGGCGACGGCGCGACCGCCGGCTTCTCGAAAGTGAACGTCCCATGCGACATACGTCCCCTCGACGTGATCTGCGACCGTCTAGCAGGTCCCGACGGCGCGGCCGTAGTAGCCGTGTCGATGCTGATGCGTCCGCCAGTAGTCTCGATGCTGATCCTCGGCGCCTGCGACGGCGCGTACGTGTGCGAATGGTGCGAGCTGCTGGACGAGTTAGACGCGTCCATCGGGCGCGAAATATGTCTCCGCGCGCTGTTCCCACCGCCGCCGCCGCCCGCGCTCGCCTCGAACGCAACACGACCAGCCGTCGAGCGGCTCATCGTGCTCTTCGGTGTGACCTTGCGCTGGCTGCTCGTCGTGCTGTGCGACATCGCAGAGTACGGCGACGGGCCTCGCGTGGCATACGACGACTCGCCCGGGCTCGCGTCTTTGGAATAGGCAGAGGCAACAGCCGCGGCAGCAGACGCCGCACTCGTGTCCGGAGAAATCGACGTGACCATCATGACCTTGGCCGAGCGCGTCGACCCGCTCCGGACCACGGTAACGGGCGTCATCTCGTCGTTCTCCCGGTCCAGTGCAGCCCGGTTCTTTTTCGCGGAAGGTATCCCAAACAGTGCCGATACCGAAAGGCGTTTCCGCGTGGTGCTGGACGATGTTGTGGACTTGTCGAGCGGCTGGATAAAGTCGGAGGTGCTGGGTGTGGGCAGTGGCGTGTTGATGGACGAAGGCGAGGAGGTGTGCGGTGTAAGCGCAGGCAGCTCTGCGCTGAACTGGCTTCGCGGGCTCGTGTGTGTGGAGTATGAGCCGGCTGGTGTGGGTGCGGGCATGCGGTATGGGGAAGCCGCGGCGCGCGTGGGAAGCGAGAAACCGGCCCGTTTAGTATGCACTTTGGACGGCGACGCCAGCGCCTGCGCCGAGGGGCCGGATGCGCCAGAACAGGGCAAGGCTCTGCTGTCCGGGGCGGGGTGTTGATCGCCGTAATGGTGGTCGCCGACGTGCGCGTTGAGCGGCGCAAGTGCGCGGCGCGTGTGTCGTGCTTCTGGTGTCGGTGAGGCTGAGCGCGCAGAGATGCTCGACAGCTGAGTGAATTAGCCACCGGGAAAGAACCGGCGAGTCATCGTCAGCGAAGCGCTCGACAAAGGCTTGAAAAAACTTGAACAACTCACGCGAGCCTCCGCGCGTCTACGAGCACGTTCGTTTTCTCGGCTGAGTGAGCGCAGGTCGGTGTGCTCGAGCTCGAGCGAGGAAACACGGGAACGGAGGCCGCTGGCCTCTCTGTCGAGGACGAGATTCTCCTCTTGGAGTCTGTGCGGCATGTCAGCAAGCTGTAGAGCGCGGTGTGTGGATGTGTGAGGTGCGGGACGCAGGGCCGGGTGCGAGCCTGTGTGCGAGGGCAGACGGGGGGCGACAGGGGCTCGAACGGGCGCGAGTAGATATAAGATCAAGAGATAGGACGGAGCGCGCGAGCGAGGGCGTGCAGAAAGCGTGGCACGTCACTCGACCGCGAACACGAGGCAGGCACGCGTGCTTGCGAGCTCGAACCCACAGCAGCCGCGGGCCTCGGACCCTATTTCTCTCACGCTTGTACTTGTACCAACTCACTTTTCGACCTGCGTGCACGGGTCAGCGAGGGCGCGGCGGTTATAGCAGAACGGGCAGACCTGGGTGCGCAGCGAGACGACCTCGAGCTTGTGTCTTCTGTTGGACGATATGAGCTTGTGCAGCTGGAGCGAGAGCACCGTGGGCAGCGCGGGGACGGGCATGGCATCCGGCGGGCGCGGGCGTCGTGGGACGAGGGTAACGGTGAGCGAAATTGCGACCGCGACCGCGTGTTTGATGCCGGATCACAGAGTAACAAGTTCCAAGTAATAAAGTCAGGAGTCGCGTCCATTACGCCCAAGTAACACACTTACGTTGCGCGTAAACGACGGCGTTACAGAGTCTATTGGCGATATCGGCGCCTGGTTTTGCTTGGGCGTGCTGGCAGGCGATTTCTTGATCTGCAGTCCTTTCTTGCGCGACTTGGGCGTCAGAGCCGCGCTCTGCACCGTCGCCGACGCGTCGTTTGGCTTGGGCGAGAGCTCTGGGTGGTCGGCGTCGGCCATGGCGACGAGCAACGCGCTGTGCTGGACGCTGGGCGATGGCAAGAGCCAGAGTTGGAACGCGCCGGGATGAACCGCCAACCATCTTCTTTCGGTCCGATGCATAAACTCGCCCCTATTGGCTATCTATCCGACCCAGACCGCCAGGTTCAGAGCGGCTGCTTTATAATTGCTGGGCTCTCTGGACCAGACGGTGACTTGCACGCGACGCGAAGCGTCCGTGCGCGCGCGGCATCAGACGTTTCTGCACGTTGGCCTCCTGGATGTTGATGACGCGTTTCAAGCCCAACAACGCGCTGTTCTTCCTCCCATCCCTCTCTTTCGAGGGTCGACTCGCGGGAGAGATCTAGACCACCACGATACTTGCGAACGGCGGGTGGTATCGACGGCCGATAGGCAACATGTCCTCATACAGGGTGGACGTCGTGGTCTTCGCGTGGCTGGCCCTGCACTCTCTCCCTCTATTGGCACTTGTACCGGGACCTTTCGAAGGACTTCTTCTACACATCGGCGGAGAGTCCTTCAGTCTGGTCCCACTCCCTCTCGATGCATGCAGTGGACACTCCCTTTCGTACGTATACGACCCTAGGGTCACAGCTGTGGCGTCTCGCATCCCCAATGGCGAAAACAACTGCACGGACGTTGGAACGCAACTGTTCCTGTCTCGTTATGTCCTCTATCAATGTTGTTCCTCCATCGAAGACTTCAACCCTTCTCCGCCCCGTTCAATGTTCTGCGATGCCTGTTCAAGAGATATGGACAGGAGGCTCGGTGCGTCCGTCGTATCACGATTGGGAATGGCTGCACCTGTCCCCTTGAAAGCTGGACAGACTACAGCCTTACCGATAGCCTCTTACAAACGTCCGTTGGAGTTCACCGCAGATCTAGAGCGTATCCATTTCCTCGACTGTCCCTTGCGCACGTGCATAAAGCGGGGGACGTCGCGGTTCTCGCACCATAACCCCGTCGGTCTGAACCCGTCGGCCGACTCGAGTCATGGCTGCCGTAACGCGCAACGGATTTACAAAGATTTACAAGTGTGATCATGACTCGCTCTACGTATACGCTTGAAGACATATGACTGTCGCAGCCGCCAGTGTTCAACGTTCAACCATGCCCACACCTCCGACACCGCTGGTCAACGGGCAACCCACAACCCTCCACACCCTAACGCACTCCGAGCTCGCACACTCTCCCCTCCTCGAACCGCTATGCAACCTCATAAACGCCGCTTTCCAATCCACGCACGGCGCGCCATACGTCCCCTCCACCTTCGTGCGGTTCCACAACACGACCCACATGCTCGCGGAAATCAAAACGACCTCGACTGTCTATGTCCTCACGCAAACTCAAGGCGCGGGTGAAAGGATTCTCGGCTCGATAACGGACGAACCGTACGACGATCCGAGTAACGCGCACGACGAACATTGCGCCGAACCTGCGTCTGCGGACTTTCACCCAGACGTCCCGCTTGACGAGGGCGAAGGGGTGGATCGGAGGGTATTGCGTCTGCTCGTTACGGATCCGACAATCCACCGACAGGGCATTGGGAGTTTCCTCGTCGACGTACTCGATGCGGGTATGGTGCGCCGCGCCAAGGAGAAGCACGCGACGCACCTCTTGTGCGTGTTGACGACTCTTAAAGAGGTTAATGGCGCGTATTATGAACGGCGCGGGTGGAAGTTGGTGAATGCGAGGCTTATGCCTGCTGGGTACTTGGATAGCAGCGTTCCGATGACGATTGCGACGATGGTCAAGCGCGTCGAGCTCTGAGTTCCAGGACGACGCGCAGTAAGTAGATGACTCACGTCGAAGTCGTATAACATTGGCAATCCAAGCTACTGTATCTCTTCTTGGATCCGCACACCATGTTCGACCCATCGCAATTACCAATTGTGAACGGACGATCGACCACAGGACCCCCGAAAGTTATATCAGATGATACATCCTAAATCGCCATTTTTAGCTCGGTTTATACGCGCCTTATTGGCTCCGAGGCGTATAAAATCCGGATGTCTCATCTGCGAGCGAGCGAGTTTATACGCGCGTCGGCAAATTCCGATAGTCACTCACCACCCTCCCGTTCCGGCCCTGCAGCCCGCAGCTCTTGTAAACAAGACGCGAGAGCGTCTGTAATGATAGTAAAGTGTCTAATGCATGACTGTGCGCTCATCTTCGGTCACACTGAAGACATATGGGCTCTTAACACCGGTCTTCGGAAGCCGGTACCTCTCCCCGAGGAAAGAGGACCCACACATAAATTACGAGAGACTGTACATGACATTAGAAGGTAGATCAGGGTTCTCATTCTTCCTCCCAAGTGAACGACCACTTCTTCCGCCGGCTAAGATTGTCCAAGCCTTATGTAATGACCTTGGCACCGTCCCGCGCGCGGCGGATAGAGGATTTATGTGACATGGGCCACGGAAAGTATGCGAGAGTAAGCTGATATGTAGCCTTTTGTGTACAGGAAAAGAGCACGGCATCCTGGTGGTGGCGAGGCAGAACACTCCTCCGGGATCTAATTTAGCGAAACGAAAAAGGGCACAACAAGGAGTTGAACCACGGCATAAAGGATGCAACCGTCAAGTAGCACTTGCCACTAGACCAAAGACTTCATGATGTTACCACGACAGTGGTCACATATGTGTTTATACGCGCCGGGATGTCTCATCCCGGGCCGGGGCAACATTATACGCGCGCGATGTCTCATCGGCCGCGCCAGCGGCCGATTTTATACGCCTGGGATGTCTCATGGACGCGTGCAGGTATATGATTTTATACGCGCCAGGATGTATCATCTAATAATATAACTTTCGGGGGTCCTTCGACCACCTTGCACCGTCTCACATACGAAGAGCTCAAAGCATCACCTCTCCTCGAGCAGCTCTACCTCCTCGTCAATGCAGCTTTTGCAGCAACACACGTACCACCGCACTTCGCACCAGGCGACATGAAACGCCTACAAGAGCCGACGCAGCACATTCTCACATCCGAGTCCACGATTGTCGCCTCCGTGTCAGAAGAGAAGTACGACCCACAGAAGAACCAAGGCATAGCAAGCTGGCTCTTGCAGTACGCGGAAATGCAGATCACAGAACGTTACGGAGACGTGCAGCTGATGTTGCAAACGATATACGAGATCAACGGGCGTTACTACGAAATGCGTGGATGGAAGACCGGAGCGCGGAGGCCTGTACCGCCTGGATTCTGGAATAGTCCTGAGGGATATACCGCTGTACGGATGGAGAAGGTCAGTAGGCTCGTTGAGGGGTCGTAGATTTTATCTGAGAGGGCGGGGTAGGCTACGGATGGTGGCATGTTGCTTGTACGGAGGACGAACTCGCACTCCATCGACTGCGCCGCAGCGCGTTTCCTGTCTCTTTATCTCGCTTTGAAACCATTTCGACGTGGGTGCCACGCACTGTTGAACTCTTCACCGTCGCGTCGTGCCAGCGATATTGGGCGCTCGCTCCAGACATGTTCGATCTATCGCAACCACCACTTGTCGACGGGCATCCGACGACCTTGCACCGTCTCACGTACGCAGAGTTTGGACAGTCGCCTT
>KV426118.1:66758-91961 GCA_001632375.1 Exidia glandulosa HHB12029 | reverse complement strand
CATATGTCTGTCGGACCTCTGGACTCATTCTTCAGATGTTCCTTTCGTTGAATTATCAGTACAGCGAGGAGACAGGTATTGTTGAACAAGTCCACGACTCCCACCTGCGTGCCGTCATAACGGAACAATTCTGCAATGACCGTGGCACCGACCGTCTGCAGCGAGTTTGGGACGCCATTCGACAAGAGCAGCTTCTCGTGATGTACCGCACGACGGCGTTTCCCGTTATCTCCGGTAACGTTTCGCTTCCGCAAGATATAATTGCACAGGCGCAGTTGTACTTGGAGAGATACACGAGGGAGGATGACCCATACTGGAACTGTATTATCTCTTTCGTACGACGCGTGCTCGCCGGAGGAGGGGCCAACACATCCTCTCAAATATCTATCTCCATCTGGCGCTTGCACGGCGGCTACACTATACACGGTGAGGGAGATAACTCTGGTTCAAGTACCCTGGCAAGATCCTGACTCCGTGTGAATAGTCGAAAATTGCACAAATGACGGCAGCCACATACGTTATAATTACTTCTGGATCAGTATCCCTGCCGGATGCACGGTTCTGGCGGCCGTAGCAACGGCTGCAGGACTACCCAACGGCATTGACCACTCCTGGAATGCTTCCGGGGTATTCCTCTATCGCAATTGAGGAGCAGGTACTGTAGAGTATACAGAGGTCGAATGGTATGAAAAGAGCGCTGACAAGTATCAGGTGTCATTTTTCGTGTATCAGAATGTGCGTTGTCTTTTTGTATAGGTCACTATGTTGTGTGTGTCCCGTGTCCGTTACTTTTGCAACTCGCAGCCTCGCGATAACGGGTCTCCAGACAATATTGTGGATTCTGCTGGTTGACCATGCCCCATCCCTCGGTTTTGCAGAGCACGTCGCTGAGTCCAACCTCTCTTTCTCTGATCTCTCAAGTATCAGCTGAGCAGTGCCGGTCCAGCAAGTACACTCCGATGGAGTGCTCAGCGAAGCCTATCAGACAGCAGGCACCGAAATTTTGGTGCTGTGGGGCGAGGTGGAGTATGTGGGGTATAATGGTAAACCGCAGCAGTACCTATATTTCCGATTGGACCTTCGTGAATCACGTGAAGTGTCTGCTGAATGACTGCGAGACCGTCGAGCAGACGAGCACGATGGGTTTCGAGATTGTATTTGCAACTACCACGATAGGCAGCTCGGATTAGCGCTCAATTCGAAATTTACCTAATTGAATGATGCGGAGCGATCGAGCGTGGCGGTGCCGAGCCCGCAAGTCAACGGCACATGTTAAATCGGCAACTTGCGCATCTCTTCCTCTTGCAAATTTCTTCAGTCTTCGTCTTCATCCATGACGCGCCCTTCAGCGATCCAGATGCCACCGCTCGCGTCGCCGCAGCCGCAACCGACGTTCCTGGGCACGCCGTTCGCGACGCCGAGCACGCAGAGCCCGTTCGAATACCCGTTCGCCGCGAGCGCGCCCTCGCCGGACAACCACTGCAGCGGGCCGGTGCCGCATACGACGAGTCCCAAGCTCGTGATGCCGTCGCGCTCGCCGCCGATGCCGCCGACGCTGCTGATGAAGGGACGGGAACGGGCCAAGACCGCCGGGCCGGAGGGCGGGCCCGTCATGGCGGACAGCACACGCCTCGCACGACTCGAGGCTTTGGCGAGAGAGCAGCAGATACAGCAGGCCGGTCGACGACGTGGCAGCTTCGCATAGTCCCGATTCGGCCGCCTTCGTTCCGTGAGTATCTCCATGACGGCTGTCTGTAACATTGCTGATCACGCCTACAGTTGCTTCGTTACGATGTGCGTCTGCTGTCGCGACTATAATTGCGAGCGCTGACCGTCATTTAGCTGCATGTCGCATTTACGCTCGTCTTGGCCATCGTCTGCATCGCACCGCATCACCTCGTCTCGTCACGACTCCCATCGCATCCCGTCATACCGCTCACGTTCCGCCTTCGCCCGCGCCTACACACGTTGGTCGCGCCCGATCGGCCCGGTGCCGCGTCACTATCCTATTTCTCAGGTCTACTTTCTCTCGTGTTCTTCATCTGGTAACTTGCGACGAGTCGAATCTCGGTTTTTGTTCTTGCAGCTTTATCGACTCCGGCTTCCACAAAACGACTCTGAAGCCCGTTGTATCCATATGTATCACACCGCACTGTGCTGTCGCACCGTATACGTTCTGCTTGACATACCCCGCAATTGATACCTCCCATGGCACGCTGGTTGCTTGTCGTGCTATCACTTTGTGAAGGGCTTGCATCTCCATTCTCCTCGCCGGCCTCGTTCCATCCGTCAGTCGAGTGCGTAACAGCGATAACTCGCTGTTCTGACGTCGCACCCCGTAGCCGAACTCAGCTATCCTTGGCCGCTACCCATCACGTCGGGACTTGGAAGATATATCCATGGCGCATGGTCTCACCAGCGGAATGCACACATTGTTCCGTCGCTCGACAATGTGTGCGGCTGGGACAATGCAATCGGCAATGCACAGCTATATATTCACTGCCCCGCCACTTTGCCTCTCCGTCCCAGTAGCCGTATGCCTTCCTTTCCTCGATTGTTACGATTCTGGGTCAAGGCGAGGGAGAGGTCCTCGAGGTACGTGCCTTGCCTTCCTTTCGCCTGCGACTAATCTTGTTCTGTCAGGGTGACGCTGCATCAAAACGCAGGAGCCGCTGTGCGACTACCGCCCGAGATCATATACGATATCCTATTCGCCCTCGACCGTTTTGAGGACCGCCTGAGCGCCTCGCAGATCTGTCGTCACTGGAGAGCGGGAGCTCTATCATTCCTTGCGCAGTTCTGGTCGGATATCACAACCGCTGGACGGCACCCTCAGGCCTTTCGGGCGCAGCTTGAACGGGCGCGCAACATTCCTGTCTCTGTTTCCGCTCAGTACAGGGTTCGCGGAAGTTTCTTCAGGACGAGCGGAATGCTTTTCACGCACATGAATCACATTCTTCGCCTGACAATCACCGTCGATCGTCGGCCTTCGATATTGGACGTTATCATGGATGTACTCCGCGGATGCAAGGCCCCTGTTCTGCAGGAGCTTAAGCTGACTTTGGTCCCGAGCCGTATCAAGCGCGGTTGGGTATTCATCCCTTCAGATGATATCTTCGCCAGGTTCGCACCTCAACTTTGGTCCGTATCTCTTGATACCCCCACGCGCTTCCGACGGGGCTGCCCTAGTGCATTTCGCAATGTCGACGTTCTGTACATTACGCATGACGACGACACCCACGCATCCCTGGACGCCATCGCCTCTCTACCGAATCTCCGTCACTTTAGCATGGTTGTACGCGCAATACCTCTCGCACCGCCATCCCCGCCGCAGGTAACTGTCTTTCCCACGAGTCTCACGACACTCGGTTTGTACATTTTCGGTGTACCTGCACCGTGGCTTCCAGGCTACTTCTCCGCTAAACACGTGCGGAACCTCAGTATCACGTACTACGACGGGGTGTACGAGGAAGTCCACCCTGACTACGAATCGTCGCCTTCACGTAACGTGCGGATGTGTCTTGCAACTGCAATGCATTCGCGAAGAGGAACTCTGAGCATGTATCTGCTCAAGGAGAATGGCGCGTTTCTGTGTGTGGTTGGAGCATTCGCACTTCCCGCATTTCCGGCGTTCTTCGATTATCTGACGGAGCTTACGGTCGACGAGGCCGTGCTCCCTGTCGATGTCGGTGACGACAACTCGATCTTCCCGTCCTCAGTACCAGTCCTGCCGCTCGTTCGTACGCTAGTCATCATTTTGGCCCTCACTCTGGAAAATGCGACGTACGCGAGCGCCGTTCACTTCCCTTTCGACTGCCGAATCCCGTGCTTCCCATCCCTCGACCATCTCGTCTTTCAGTGCCCGCACGATTACGACCCGTTGACACCTATCCCGCGATATACGCTCTCACCGGCGGACATCAACCTCTTCGTCATGCACTGCTCTGGAGGGAGGAGGCTGTCCTCTATCGAGTTGCGCAAGGTCGATTTACATGCTCATGCGGGTGGCGCGGAGTATGGGCGTCTGTTCCAGAGCGTGGATGATTTGGTCGTCCTGCGGAAGTATGACTGTTCGGTTCCTGTCAGCTGGATTCCAGTCGTGGAACGGGGAGAGTGATGGCAAGTCGAGCTACAGTAGTGACACTAATCAATCGCAAGCAGTCCTCATAACTTTCTGAATCTACCCCACGTAGACTCTCGTGTCAAAGCGTAGAAATGTTAGCACTATGGTCGTATACGAAAACACTCGTCGTGAGCGCTCGAGGGCCCACGAAACGCATTATGACGGAGGCCACCACAGCGGGTACTTGCGGGCGGTCAGAGCTAAGCCTGAGATGCCAGTGCGGATTAACTGCGGCAGAGGTTCCGGGTTCTTTAATTCGTTCGTCAAATGAAGATGTGGCGAAATAAGTATTCAGCGATTGGCGGAAGGGAACCATCGGGCATCGGCGGGCCAAACAAATACTAGTCCTTGCTTCCCGCCGTCATCTTCGGGCTCACCATGGCCGCCCTTCGTCGCCTGCTATGCTCGCAACCAGGCCTTCTGGTCGATCCTCCGTACGCGCAACATCATCATAGTGCTTCGGCCGTCTGATACCCTTCTATGTAGAGCTCAATCGTCTTTGGCGGCGCGACTTCCTTCCAACGTCCTATGCGCAATCTTCGTCTTATTCGACTTTGAGGGTCGTGTGTACACCTCGCACGTCTGCCGCTACTGGCGTGCCGTCTCTATCGCGCATCCTGGGCTTCTGTGGTCGTTGATATCTACGACAGGGCGTCGGCGAGGCGCATTTCGGCGTCAGCTCGAACGCGCCAAGGATGTGCCCGTCGTCGTCATGATGAACTTTGAGTCTACATCTCGTCCTGGGTGGAATGATCCTCTCCCGGAGTTCGGACGGTCTTTCCGGGCTCTTGCGGACCATATGGGCCATGTCGAGTCTCTGCATATCTCTGTGTTGTCGCATGCCGCGCGATACGTGCATGCGGGCGTACTGGCACTCCGCGCTGTACCTGCACCCTTTCTAGCTCGGCTTGACCTGCTGTTGTATCACGAATGCCCGCCTCGCCACCCTGTGGTCTACCCGATGATATCGGATGATATCCTTACTTGCGACGCGCCTCGTCTGACCCACATCAGGCTTGCCGGAACACGCTTCCTGCATTCGGTCCCGCATGCTTTCAGAAACGTCACATTGCTATATCTGCTCCTGGACGACGACATTCGCCCGGTTGTGATTTCGAACCTTAGCGCATTGTCCAGTCTACGCGATCTCTATCTCGGCGGTCACGCTCTACTTCCTTCATCTTCTCCAACGCTTGCGTGGCAGATCTCGCTACGCAGTCTGCATTTGGGAGTTTATCCATTCGTGCCATGGTTGCTCCCGTATCTCGGTGGAACGAACGTCCAGAACCTTTGGATGTGCAGGAAGAACGACGCTGCTTTCAATGAGACCTTTCCTGTGGAAGACCCTCGTCTGAACGCGCGCGCCTATCTCCAGCAAAGCGACTGGTCACGAACCTTCGAGATCATACGGTCCGACGGCAAATATCGCTCAGTCAATTGCCAATCCCTGAGGGCTGTCAAT
The DNA here is from genome assembly GCA_001632375.1 of Exidia glandulosa HHB12029. Taxonomy (NCBI): domain Eukaryota; kingdom Fungi; phylum Basidiomycota; class Agaricomycetes; order Auriculariales; family Exidiaceae; genus Exidia; species Exidia glandulosa. Next base: position 86,376 of record KV426118.1, on the reverse strand, counting down.
ATTCACGCGGATTTTCTGGCGTACTTGTCCGACGTCATTGTCGACGAGGAGTACCTTGTCCGTTGCAATGATGGTCATTATATGCTATCGCTTCCACGTATTCTACGGTTGACCGTTGTGCTGATGGATGACCCGGCCGACGATCAGACGGATGCGGTCTACGACGATACTCTTCTTCATTGTACCTCTCATGCGTCATGCACAACGGTATCCTGTGTTTCCCTTAAAGTCTTGAACATCCGAACCGCCGCCACGTCCGACCGCGAGCTGCACGTTCTGGGACCGGCAGAGATTCTCACACTTCTGGGGCACCTGGATTATCAGACTACAACGCTTGCCCGCCTTACCATCTCTGGAGCCGAACTCGTCACGCACGTTCCTATCTCGGTTTCTCAGCTATTCGATGTCGCCGAGGTCCTACTTGTCGACCCAGCGGACACCGACGAGACGGAGTTGGAAGGCGTGCCGATGGGCATGTTCAGTTTTCAATGCTAGTGGGTCTGGTTTCTTATAGCTACATGTTTATTACAGAGCACACCCTTTTGTTTCGGGTCTCAGGCTGCTACTTCTCGAAATGCACAATATTGTCCTCGTGATTGCTCAGTTCGCTAAGGCCGCTAGAACGAGGGATTGGTCGAAATCCTCCTGATCAGCGCGGGATCCGCATAACTTCTTCGTGCAGTTCGTATAGAGCATTTACTTTTCAGTGACGACAGACGTGCGCCCTACTTAGACGGTCGCCTAAATCGCTCAAAGTAGTGCAAATACGGCAAAGTGTTCCCGAGTTTTCACAATCCCTGGACGGGACATGAAATGTAGTGACCCAAGATATTAAACAAGTATACGACAGGCAGGTGCTGACTTCGCCTAACTTGGAAGCGGTTGGCGGGACAGCGCGAGCGGTACGGCCAAACAAACACGGCTTGCTTCAGCTTGCTTCCCGCGACCATCTTCGAACTTCATAATGGTCGCCCTTCGTCGTCTGTTATGTCTGAAAGCAGATACGTCGACCGATATTCCGTACGTGTGTCAACGTCGGCCTGACCTTGTGCAGTCTAACGTATTTGCATAAAATTCAAAGAGCTCAACTGTATCCTGCCGCACACCTCCCTGCCGACGTCCTATGCGCAATCTTTGCCGAGTTGGTCTTCCTCGATCGTACACGAGCTTCGCACGTCTGTGCACACTGGCGCGCAGTATCTCTTGCACATCCTGGGCGTCTTTGGTCGTATATATTCACACGAGGGCTCCGGCACGACGTATTTCGGCGTCAGCTCGAACGTGCGAAGGACGTCCCGGTCACCGTTGTGATGGTCTTGCATCGTCCTAGATGGAAGAGTACCTTCAGAGAGTTCGATGAGGTTTTCCAGGCTCTGACGGGCCATATGGCGCATGTGTCTTGTCTGCATATCGTTTTGGTGACGCGTGCCGAGCGGTCTGTGCATGTGGCGGTACAGGCACTCCGTCGGACACCTGCACCTCTTCTGCGTTGCCTCAGCCTTCATCTGTTTCACTTGCCCCGCTGGGCGATTTTCACTCCCTCAGTCCGCCCGGCTATACCAGACGATATCTTTGCAGGCGAGGCGCCTTGTCTCACCAATGTCTACCTGAACACAACTAGACTCTGGTACGCCGCTGCGGTTCCGTCTGCTTTCCGAAACATCGAAACTCTACGTCTGTCGCTCGGCCGGAGGGATAACGGCTCCGTCGTTATTACGAATCTTAGCGCACTGTCGAGCCTGCGTGATTTATATCTGTGTGGTGATTATCATGCGTCTGCATCTCCACCGGCATCGGCGTGGCCACTGGTACTGCGCACCTATATCTGGAAGCTATCATATTCAGACCATGGTTCCTCCATTACTTCGGCGCAACGGATATTCAGAACGTCAAGGTCCTTTGGCAGAACTACGCGGGTCCTATCGATGACGCGTTCCCCACTGAAGATCCTGGGTTGAACGTCCGTGCATACCTCCACCATGATCACACCAGCATACGAATGATCGACATCGTACGAGAAGACGGCAAGTATCGTTGCGTGAAGTACTCGCGGACGATTAATGTGCCGGAGCGCTTCATGGAGCACTTGACCGGTCTCATCATCGACGAGAGGTACCTTCTAGGCTGCCCTGAGTTGGAGTCTCGCACGATATCCATCCCGCGCGTGTTACAGCTCATCATCGTACTCATGGACGACGCGCCAAACGAGGATACATTGCTTCACTGTGTTTCGCACGACGCCTGTTCCACGGTAGCTTGCTCCGCCCTCGAAGTCCTCGACGTCCGAGCCGCCGGGTCACCTACTGTTTTGGGACCGGAACAGGTCCTTGCTCTTCTCACGCATGTGGACTATCACCACGGAACGCTCGATCGCCTTGTCATCTCTGGCGCGGACCTCGTCACGCATCTTACTGCGCCGTTGTATCAGCTGCTCGGTGTCGCAGACTCCTTGGTTGTCGACTCAGCGGACACGGAGACGACCAAGTTGAAAGGCGTGCCGCAGCCCGTTTTCAGCGATCCCTTTTGAGGTGCAGCTTTCTTGTAGTAACTTCTCTTTCGTTCGCCAGCCGTTTTCTCTAGTCTAGTATTTCTTGCCAGTGCCTGTGTCTACCCACGGAGTATCGCTCCCTATCTGGCCGGAACTGCTCTGTCAGTAGTCCGACGATATTTCAGGATGAAAATAAGAGTACAGGCTGATGTTCACAGAATCGAGAAGATGTCGTGCATGCTCCGAGTCTGCTGTAGATTATCGGAGACCGACTTGGAGGACCCACGTGCGTCGTGCGCATTCAGACCCTCAGAGCAAGGGAAACTGTGCTTCACCCAAACAGCTGACCAAGTTCCGGGATACGGGAGTTGCTGAGGGTCGGTAGATCGATAGGCTGTTGCCCGGCAACGTGGTGGAACTTGGAAGAAGTACGAGGCTGGCCAGTGGGCGGACAAGAAGCCTGCCAACCTGCCGTCAACTTTAATGTCGCCATACATGCTCCTAGAACAGGGGAATGTATTGCTCCGTACGCTCACGTGTGAGCTGTAGTATACAGTCACGGCCTGTGGCGGCAAGAAGGAAGCAGCCGACCCTCCAAATTCAGATCGGTACGAGATAGGGTGTCGCCCGACGCGATCCTGCGCACGCGCCGAAAGACGTACGTGCGTGCGCGGAGAGCCATTGGACGCGCCGTGGAGACAGGCGTGGACACCACGCAAACAGCTCACGTGCAGTTCGCAGGTGACCGGCGTCTCTTGTATCCCTCGCTGTGCTCGACGCTCTGTAAGGCAAGAACGAGGCATGCACGAGGATAAAAGCTGCGCCTTCGAGCAGATGCAAGGCTCAAATCGTGTCGATCGCGCGCGAGGATTGGCCGGTTCATTGATTTGTTGAGATCCGCGCCTTGTAATGTTTGTGTGGCAGTGCGAATGACGCATCTCATCGCGCTGAGTTTCAAGTTCGCGTCGTGTATATCTTCGCCCCCGTCTTCCCTCGCCGGTCCCCAACCAAACCTCCGCCCAGAATGACCACACGCCCATCGATGAGCGGGATGCCGCCCCTCGCTGCTCCGCAGCCGCAGCCGACGTTCCTGGGCACGCCCTTCGCGACGTCGAGCACGCAGAATCCGTTCGAGTACCCGTTCGCACCCGCGGGCCCGCCATCGCCCGCGCTGCAGAGCGCCAGCAGCACGAGCCCCGGTAGCGCGCGCAGCGACTCGAGCAGCCCCGTATACCCTTTGCGCGTGGGCTCGGCGTCCAGGGCGACGCCGCCTATCCCGCCTACGCTGCTCGCGAGGCGGGCAACCCCGAAGACTACGACCGCCTCGAGATAGCCGTGGTGTCTGGTCACCTGCGTGCGTTGCGGCTCTGCTGGGGGGCGTGCTCGAGGCTGACGACGACGTTGCCCAGTTCCGCAGGCCGTCGCTGTCGTGTCGTCATCGCTCTCGATTTACCTCCCGCTCCGCATCAATCGCTCTCGTAATATCCGGTCGCTATCTCGGCGACGCGTCTGTCGTCCCAAACGACCAAGCTTTTCGACGTCATCGTCATCCGCATACCCGGCCCGCGGACTGCTCTCCCAGTCTCCACTTCGAACGTTCCTCGCGCTCCTCTTGCTTGCTACGCTCATGCCCGTGCTTGCTGTATTTTTATCTTATGCTTGCCACTTGATGTGCATACGACTCCACTCGTGACGCTATTCGCTCACTCTCGGATGTAACAGATTATGATCTACGCGACTCCGTCCAATCCAGCACCTGAACGCACTTGGGTTTCGAATTATAGATCATACCAAGACTGCGAGATGATGGAGCCCACCCTTGACTTGTCTGGTTATCTGCGTCTACGGCTGTGTTGCGAAGAAGTGATTGTCGTTTCCGCACCCACCTACATAAATTATTTACAGCATTACAATCCATCCGCAATGTCGAGTCCGCACGCTTTCTCTTTCCGCATCGCACCTGACAAGGAGACCGCCATCCAAAAGGTCGCCACCACTGGCCTTATAGTAACTGATTTCTATTAATATTCGGCGTGTACAGTACCGGGTGAAGGTCTTGGTACCGACTCGGTTTGCTCGTGCTCACGACTTGTACCAGCTGTCGTTCTCCAGGCGCTATATGTTTAGTGTGTCATCTTCTCTCGCCAGGTTTCCGTACCTTCTAGCCAGACGGAGTGATTGCCGTTTCTCGTTGAACGAGCAGCGCGTAAAGTTGAGGACGTCAGTGAAGTGAAAGTGACAGTGGCCAATCGAGGAGTAGAATGTACACGAAGGGCACTAATAGCCCCAGTCAGGTTGCGTACACATAAAGATACCCGGCGGTACTATTAATACTTCGACTCTGACAGGTCACCGGTCACCGCTCGTCGTACGACGGAGGTTCATGATCTCGACTCCCCGGGTCCACCGTAACGCGATTGATAGACTCTAGAAGCGCGTCAACCGAGAAACCGGCATTCTGTGCTGCTTGGCGTAGCGCGGCGCCAACTTGCGCGTCGTCCCCGGAGGCTGAGGTGCTTGCTGTAATCATTGTGCCCTGTGATTCGGATTGTGCCCCTTTTCGTTCGTATCGCGCGGATTTCGAGTTCGCAATCTCGACTTGGGTGGGGTGCGAGTATGCCGAGAGGTCATTGTGAGGAGAGGAAATAGCGTAGTGATGTAACGAATCGTCTGTGACCGTGGTTGAGTCGAGAGCGCGGCGTCGGCGTCGTCTCTTGATTAACAGTGCTCCGCCAGCGAGGAGGATGAGTATTGCGCTTGCTGCGGTTGCAGATACTACAGCCGGCACGAGGGTAGAGGGACGATGTGGGGTTGGCGATGGAGATTGAGTCACGGTGCCGGTGCCTGGATCGCGTGCCACGGAAGGGAGGACAGAGGACACTGCGCTTGAAGAGGACGAGTCGGAATGTGTAGGACGAGAAGAGTCGGAAGCAGCGATAGAAGATGCAATGGTAGTATCATGACTGCTCGGAGGGGAAGACGTCGATGGAGCTGCACAGATTGTAAGCTCAAGCGGAGCCGCGGAAAGAGACAGGGTAACGCACGGGCCCTGGTAGCGGTAGGAGATACTGTCACAGGCGTCGACGCAGGCGGAGCAGGTTGGGGCGAAGCTGGCAAGAGATCAGCCATCAGACAATGCAGGACACGGCACACGTACGGCCGATCGTAGGTGTCGGTGAACTCGGCGCGCTCGCCGCCCCATCCGACTCAACCACTGTCTCATACAGCGCGATACTATCCGTGAACGCCGGCGGCAGCAAAAACAGCGTGTGCGGCCCCTCCGCCAGTCCCACGAGCCGGAGATACATCCCGTCGCACGGGTTGCCGAAATACGCGAACGTCTGCGCTTCCACGGGCGCGGACGCGTCGTAATGGTCCAGTTGGTAGGGCGTGTTGTAGTTCTTGTCGCCGAGGAATATCGCGCCGCGCACCGTTATCGACGAGCCTTTTTGTACATTAGAGGAGAAAGAGCAACTTGAAGGGACGCACCGGTGAACTGGAGCTGGACAGGCATAAACTCCTGCGGCGACAATACGATGCCCGTCCTGCTCTCGTTCGCGAGGGACCCGCACCACGCGCTGTTGGAGCGTAGGACGAAAGAGCGAGGTGCGCCGAAACCGTCGCTTCCTCCAGGGAGCGGCTCCCATTTCTCTGGGCCCAGAGTCTGCGTGACCATGCGTACAGTAGAGGGTGGAAGGAAAGAGGGAACTGTGAGGATTGTAATTGTAATCGTGCCCAGATTTGGGTGACTCGGCGGTAGGACCCTTGCCGATGATGGACAACAGACGGGCGACGCCTTCATTTCACAAGGAGTCGAAAGAATAATGCGCACCGCCAGGGGAGTATTTACTCGTTCGGGGCGCGCGGATCGAGAGTTCAGACTGTAGATAATCGATAGGGACATTGAAGTCAAGTTGGGGAGGGCAAGAGAAATGTGGCGTTGTGAATGTTATCCGGCGGTCTTCAGACTGTTGTGTCGATGGCAGCTGTCATGTGCGCAGGACCCATGATGCGCGACCGGTACGGAAGCTTCTCATGCACTGGAAGGATAGACGGAGAAAGAAGGAGGGAAGTGACAATCAAAGCCAAACTTAAATGTGTGGAATTTCACGGCCCGGAATCTACTACATACGACAGGTGCCCTGTAAATACATCGGTCGTACATTTTCTCATGCCTGCGATGGCGGTGGTGATCCGTTTCGATAGTACATGGGTGGGGCACCCAGAGATTCCGCAGTCACAACTTGAACGTGCGATGCAAGAAGGCGCATGAGCGGCAAGACGTCCGGTGTGGCGAGTCTGTCTCCTGGATGTTACGACTGAGCCCTGTGTTTCTAGAGATGTCCTCCGGATCCGTCAAGGGAATGTCTACGTGAGCGCTGAGTTGGTCATGCTCCGGAGTCCGGACCCAACATCTCACGGGGACCCTCTAACTTCGTCGTCGCAATGTCTTCAGGGTCGACAAGCACGACGTCTGCGACATTGAATAGCTGTGAGAGCGACGTAGGCACACTAGTCCAGGCCTGTCCGGCTCCCGAGACGGTAAGGCGGGTGAGCGTCGTAGTGCACCAATAGTGTATTACATGCCCTAGGAGGGCAAATATCTCTCCCGGCTCCAGAAGGTGGGAATTGCAGTGGGACAAGCCGAGCAACGTGGTGGCGACTCGGACATTCAGGACTTTGAGTGCCCGGCAGGACACCGTGGAGCAGGAGGTGTCCGAGGCACAGGTGACAGGAAAGAGTAATAATTCTCTATTCTTGTTTGAAGTAGAAGCTCGTGTCGAAGGGCTAAACGTACTCCGCAGCATCCTGCGACTGGATGTTTTCAAGTCCATGTCGATGGACGCAGGAGCTGTTCGTTCTCTCTATGTGTTCGCTCGAACAGAGGATAGGGCCATACGACGTGACTGTCGGCGAGCAATTTGGTGAAGATAAGGTCGACGGACACATGAACATTGGCACACGCACTAGAACTGCGCACCCGGATATCGGAACACAAAAGCGTTCGTAAGAGTCAGGAGAGCGTGGCGGAAGCGGCGAGGGATCGGCGGTAGGTATGTAGGTAGTCGTGGCGCAGAAAACACATAGAAAAGCGTGAAATATCCATATGACGTGCACAACGCATGAATCTACTAACACACGGTCGATGAAACTGCACGCGAGGAAGAATACAGATCAGCTACGAGGGAAAGTAGATGGAGGGCCCAGAGCGGGCCAGGCTCAAGCGGACTGGCCAGTCTGCTGATCGTTCGCGCCCACGATGCGCGTGCTATCTGCCGCGACAGGCCCGCCGTCCTGCACGGCGCGCTTTCCTCTCTGCTGTCCCTTCGCCGTCAGCAGCGCGGGCGGCACGGGAGGCGAGACCGCGGTCTTCGGGCTCTTAGTTGACATACCACCGTGCTGCGCCTGCCAGTTGTAGTGGTTGTCCTGCGACAGCGCGGGCGATGGCGAGGACGTGGTGAACGGGTATTCGAACGGGCTCTGCGACATGCTGGGCGTCATGAACGGCGTGCTCAAGTGCGTCGGTGACGACGCCGGCGACGCGAACGCGGGCATCGGAATCGATGAAGGGCGCGTCATGATTCTTCGTGTATGGAAACGTTTGACGGTGGTTTGAACTTGAACTAAGAGAACATTTCTAGTTTTATAGGAGGAGGAAGACGAGCGGAAACTACCGAGCAAAAGATCCCCCGGATCCCAATGCATGCTTTTTAGAACAGCGCGCCAGTAGCAGGTTTTGCAAAATTCCATTCATTCGACTGGTTTCGATGTTCCGTACGCCCTGTGACGTCGACGCAATCGTGATAGGGGTCATCGAGGTCTGGGTCGAGCACAGCCTGGCACAGCAATGTTCCAGCGCCACTTTGCAGCAATCCGCTGCTGCAGCTGACGAGAGTGCGATCACGTACCTCCTTTTACCGCTCCCGGTATTATTGTAAATCGTTTAACCGTAGCAGCTCCGTCTGCGAGATGTCGAGGTGGAAGTGAGAAGGGCGATGGGCCTGAGCACGAGTGCGACGGAGGGAAAATGCGTTTGTCTAGTACAAAACTGTACGGGTATGGTACAAGCAGATAAAGAGCGAAGACTCGAGTCTCCGACTCCTATGAGCACGGCCGGGGATTTTGAAAGACGGGTGTTAATGGTCAACGGCGCCTGAATACCGACACGAGACTACGGCAGGAAGGTCGGTCGAAAGTAGCCTGAATTCTCAGCTCCTGTATGCCTCCAACTCCTGGAGGTAAACAATCCGCCCAGAGAATCTGCTGCCGCTACGCTAGCCGGAATGGGCGATGGATGCAGTATACTACCATGGCCTCAGGGCAATGAAACCCCTGACGAAGTGTTTCGATGGGGACACTGCGCACGATCGGCCCCGTGACGGAAGCGAACCTTTGGTGCGGCCAAATAAACCCACCTTGCTTCCTACCCTCATCTTCTAGTCCAATATGGTCGTCCTGCGCAGATTTCTATGTTGGAGGACAGAATCGATATGCGACCCTCCGTATGCCAACATTCACAGCGACGCTCTCGCTCTCTGGCTAACATTCCGTGTCTGTAGAAATCAGGGGTGTCCTGCTGCGCGCTTGCCAGCTGAGGTGCTTTGCGCCATGTTCCTCTTGCTGGACTTCGGGGATCGTCTGAGTACTTCTCACGTCTGCGCCCACTGGCGTGCTGCCTCTCTCTCTCATCCTCGACTGTTATGGTCGACTATTCACACCAAAGGGCGCCGGCGAGGAGCGTTTAGACTTCAGCTCGAGCGCGCGAAGGACTTCCCTGTAGCTGTCGAGATCGACATCACCCTCACTCCCCAGTACAAACGCGCTATCCGCGAGCTCCCTCGCATAATGGCGGCGCTCGCGGATCATATGTTCCACGTCACATCCCTTGTCGTTCACCTGTTTGGCTATGCCAGCCAACACCTCAACCCGGCGCTGAACGCCCTTCGCGCTCAACCCGCCCCTCTTCTGCGAACTCTACATCTAGATCTAGACCGCTGGTCAGTTCCAATGCAAAGGAGACGTCAACGGGCGAGGCTTTATGATGACGTCTTTGCCCGCCATGCTCCTTGTCTCACGGATGTACGACTTGGTGGCATCTCCTTGCCTTTACAGCAGAGAGTCTCTGCTTTCAACGATGTCACGAAGCTACATGTTTCCCTATCCCAGACGGACATTCTCTGGGAGGTCCTATTCGCACTCCCACTCATGTCTGGCCTGCGCTATCTGCGGCTCAGCGGTTCCAGTTGGGGATCTCCACCCATGCATGTGTGGTCTATCAAACTGCGCCGCTTGCACCTGGATCTAGAGCAACCCTTGCCATGGCTGTGCTCCTATCTAGGTGGAGCGGACGTTGAGACCTTGTGGGCCGCCTACTTGTTCACGGGTCCAGAACTCGATGGCGTGTTTCCTCTAGATGACCCCCATCTTCACACTCGCGCATATCTCCACGACGATAATAGTACGCGAGACATCGAGATCATACGCTCCGACGGCAAATATCGCTGCCTGCACGCCGTCGCGCGGGAAGTCGAGATTCCCGCTCTAATTTTGGAGTACCTGTCGGACGTCACTATCGACGAGAGGTACCTCATCTCGTGCACTTCTCCTTCGACGATCTCTCTCCCTCACGTGGTACGACTTGCCATTGTGCTCATGGAGAGTCCCACGCACGGTGAGGAGGATATCGAGTGCGCCTGCGAAACGCTTCTACACTGCGTCGCGCATCACTCCTGTTCGACACTATATACTCCCCTCCTCGAGGAGGTGGACATACATGCGGTCTCCACCAGCTATGTCTCGAAGCCTCTGACAGTAGGACCTGAAGAGGTTCTCGCCTTACTGGGCCACATTGAGCATGGAGATACGACGCTCACTCGCCTGTCTATCTCCGGCGTAGAGCTCGTGACGCATGTTCGGGCGCCGCTCTCCCAGCTGCTTGAAGTCGCCGAGTCTATTATTGTTGACAAGGAGTACATTGGGACGGTGAGGCTAGAGGGTGCGCCCGCCGAGTCCATAGAATGAATGTCTTCGAGCGCGAGCGAGTAGCTGCGAGTAGTAGTCGTATCCTGATTGGACAGTAGTCAGATCCAAGTGCAATGAAGCTGTCTTAGATTATCATCTCGAAGGGGGTATTAGATCTGCCTCTGGTAAATCTGCAGCCAACTACATAGTTCATGAAATGAAATGCAAATATTCTCCCTCTCAATTCCAGTCGCTCCAAGTCCCCTGCGTAAGTGCGGTCGGGGTAACTGAACCTTTGGCTTCGTGAGAACACGCAGATTGACAGCCCTTCCCGCGTGAACCAAGGATTTCGCGGAAGCAACCCCGGTTGAACCCGGATCCGGTCCGGACTAGACTTGGCTCCCGCCGTCATCTTCCGGTTCACCATGGTCGCCTTTCGCCAGCTCTTATGTTGGAATACAGGTCCATTGCTGGAGCCACCGTACGTATATAGTCATAGCATCCATATTCATAACATCTGACGCTTACTGCAGAACTCAATCGTCTGCTGCTGCGCGTCTTCCGTCGGACGTGCTCTGCACAATTTTCGCGTTGTTGAACTTCGGGGATCGTATACGCACGTCGCACGTCTCTGTACACTGGCGCGCTGCCTCTCTTGCGTATCTTGGGCTTCTCTGGTCGCTCATAATCACGCGAGGGCGCCGGCGAGGCACGTTTCGGGAACAGCTTGAACGTGCGAAAGGCGCCCCGGTCACCGTGGTGATCTCCTTTTACTTTAAGGGTCGTTTCACGTGGATCGATACGACCAGGGAGCTTGATCGGTCTTTCAAGGCTCTCGCAGACCATATGGCGCACGTCCAATCGCTGCGTATCTTTGTCTTGACACGCAACAAACGACACGTGCACACGGTTGTGCAGTCGCTTCGTGCTATTCCAGCGCCACAGCTATGTCGCCTCAGGCTTGTTATCCCTCAAATGAGAGCGCGTTATCCGAGCCCATTCATATCCGACGACATATTTGGTCGCGAGGCGCCTCTTCTCACCAAAGTCAGGCTCGACTTGCGCGTTCCGAACCCGATTCCGTCCGCCTTTCGGCATGTTGAAGCTTTACATCTCTCTCTGGGCTCGGAATCTGGCGCAGTCACTCTCATGACTCTCAGCACAATGTCCAGACTACGCGATCTACACCTGTGTGATTTCTACTATCCGTCCGCAACTCCCACAACGGCGTGGCCGATAGCACTGCGCAGCTTATATCTGGAGAATGTTTTCGTACCGCGGGTTCTCCCTTACTTTGGCGCAGAGAATGTTCAGAACGTTTGGGTCAAGCATTACGCGGCTGCTATCGATGACGCATTCCCTACCGAAGATCCTCAGCTGAACGTGCGTGCCTATCTCCACCAGACCTTCACCCGGACGCTCGACATCGTACAAGCCGACGGTAAATATCGCTGCGTGATATACCCACGGACGGTCGATGTTCCCGCCCGCTTCATCGAGCATCTAACTGATGTCATCATCGACGAACGCTACCTCCTCTGCCCGAATTCCGAGGACCGCACGCTATCACTTTCGTGCGTGCTACGGTTGGTCATTGTCCTCATGGACGCACATAACTTGGTTGGAGCGCGATACGATGATACTCTGCTTCACTGTGTCTCGCACGCCTCCTGCACCAGCGTAGCCTGCCCCGCACTCGAAGTCCTAAATGTCCGAGCCGCCGAGTCGTCCAACAACAAATCTCCCCGGGCCGTTCTGGGGCCGGAGCAGGTTCTTGCTCTTCTCGGGCACGTGGATTATGGCGACGGAACGCTTGATGGCCTTCTCATCTCTGGCGCGGAGGTCGTCACACATCTTACTGCGCCATTCTATCAGCTGCTCAGTGCCGCAGAGTCCTTTGTTGTCGATTACACGGACACGGAGGTGACGAAGCTGGAAGGTGTTCCGCAGCCTGTCTTCGATAACGCCCTTTAGTTAAACTGTTTCGACGTGAAGTCCTTGTTGTAGCTGGATGTAGTCAGGGGCGGCGAACATATGACGTTCTCAGACGCCAGTACTCGACCGCCTTGCCATCCAGGGAGCCGAGCTCGTGACGGACACTCCCTCGTCGCCCTCTCAGCCATTCGATGTAGCAGACTTGTGCTTGTCGACACTGCGGACGATGAGGCAGCGAAGTCAGAAGGTATACCGGAGCCCGTTTTCAGTGAACACTACTTTTCTTGTAGCGAAATGTATTTTCTTGGATAGCCCACAGTCCTGTTTGTGTCCGTTACTTCTTGCAATGCACAGCACCCGGCTCGGGATCAAGCACGGTTGTAAACGCGGCGGAGCGGAGATTAGACACCGGCACGCTTCTTGCTTTCTTCCACGTCGTTTGACCTTCGCTCGGTCCTCGCAGAGACGTGCACATGCACTGTGATACCTTTCAACCTGCGAACCATCGCTGTACATAGCGTGCGCAAGCCTTTCCCAATATCTGCGCTGCACAGCCCAACTCGAGAGATTCCTCCGGGGGTAAGCAGAATTACGGCGCGCGGCCAATGTGCGTTCCCCATGCAATATGATGATGATTATCCCGGCCTTGTTATGCTTCGAATGCAGTGGCTGAGTGTACGCGATTACTGCCTCGGACAGCGGTGCCAGGACTTGGCATTGCAACCTCAACTACACCTGTGGTAGGTCACGCAGATTCTGCGACACGCTTGGGCTGAAGAAAAACTCTCGCAAGCGACTTTTGAAGAAGACGACTCGGAGTATACCAGGGTCGATCGTATGCTGCTCATACTGAGCGCAATGCATTCTCGAAGACCGTTTAACGTAAGCAATGTGCTGTTCGCCCGCACGTATTCCGCCCGCGCGCTTGCAAGAAGCCTACAGTAACGCGACAGATGCGATTGGTGGATCAACTTGCTTTTGGCTGCGGGCAAGGCAGTTGTCTCCGTGACGAAAGTCTGTTTACTCAGGGCGCGTATAAAAGGTGCGGGGACTTTCACTTCCCCTTTTCTCAGCCTCCCCCAAGCTACTTCCAGTTTCCAGTTTCCAAGTTCCTAGCTACTCTACCTTTACGATGCTTCTCTCTCTCAAGTTCTCCGTTCTCGCCATCGCTCTTCAGCTCGCCAGCGTTCTCGCCGTGCCAGCGCTCCAGCCTTACGACTCTCTGGCCGGTCTTACTCGCGACGAAGTCGATGCGTTCGCGCGTAGCGTCAAGGTCGTCGGTGGACAGCCGATCCCTAAACCAATCAAGGACACCTCGTTGAAGCTCGTCAACGACAAGAAGCACCCGTGGAAGCCTCTTCGTGCCGGCGACCAGCGCGGTATGGGCATTGTACTTTGACCCCAAGTATCATGCTGACCGACTCCGTCTTGTAGGTCCCTGCCCCGGTCTCAACGCATTGGCATCGCACGGTGTACGCTCATCACTGGTTTCAAGTGCTCTTTGCCTGACCGTCGTGTAGTGGCTTCCTCGCTCCGGTGTTGCAACCCCCGGCGAGATCGTCACCGCCGTTCAGAATGGTACGTGCGCTGTGGAGTCGATTATCCGCAATCTAAAGGTCCCCAGGGTACAATATGGAATGGTAATGAAATTTCCGTTGACGCGTTACGTATACGTTCCTGACGAAATCTGACAGGACGCGCGCAGTGCTCGTGAGTCTTCAGTCTCGACAGCCTTCAAGATTATCCCTGACGCAACGTGCAGGTCACCTACGCCGCCTTCCTCGTCAACGGTAACCCCTTGACGAACCTGCTTAGCATCGGTGAGTCGCGTTACTGTGCCGCTTGCTCCCCTTGCTCACCGATCGCATCGTAGGCGGCATGTCGTGGCTCACGGGACATGCTCCTCCCCCGCCGGCTCTCGCGAGCGGCCTCAACACGCACGGAACTTTCGAAGGTGCGTCAGAGCGTGTATGAAGTATCCTGGAGCGGGCCTGACCTGCACTCTAGGTGATGCCAGCTTGACCCGGAGTGACGCTTTCCTCGGCGACAACCACTCCTTCAACGAGACTCTATTCCAGCAGGTGCGACTTTATCCAGTCCCTCGTACCGGTCCCTACACTAATATGTACCTAACTCCTAGCTCATCGATATCAGCAACAAGGTCGGCGGTGGCAAGTACAACGTCTCCGCCGCGGCGGAGATGCGCTTCCAGCGTGTCCAGGATAGCATCGCCCGCAACCCGAACTTCAATGTAACTGAGATCTTTAAATGCATTGAAAGACGTTTGACCTTTGTCTGCAGTTCGCCAACCCCCGCTTCAACACGGCGTTCATTGAGGCCGTCTTCCCGATCGTCTTCTTCATCGACGGCCGTCTTCAGGAGGCAGGCGAGACTGGGCTGGATCTGGACGTCATGCGCGGGTTCTTCCAGGATCATCGTATGCCGAAGGACTTCCATCGTCGTGGCACCCCGACGGGCGCGAGCGACTCCGAGTTGGACTTCGTGATGGCGGCGCATGACTACGTCCCTGGGTTCAACAACGGCTCGGGTACGTGCTCCCTACTATTCTGCCTTTTCGTGCACCTTTGCTGACAGTGCGTGTAGTAAACAGCTTCGTCGCTGACCCGAACTTCATGGGCACGCAGACTGAGACCGTTTGCGCACTGTACGAGAAGGTTCGCATGAACTCATTTTGCTCAGTGGAGACCTAGGTACTGACGAAGCACGTACTTGCCACAGTTCGTTAACTCGACCGTTTCGCTCTACCCGAGCCCGCACGGTGACCTCCGCAAGGCGCTCAACAAGAACCTCGACAACTTCTACGTCGCCGTCGAGTCGCGCTGCGACCAAATCAAGCCCTACCACTAATCTAACATTACTCGCTCGCCACTCAATGATGGTGATGCTGCACGCATTCATCGGACTCTAACTATATATTGGTCTTCGTATTGTCTTGAGAGGGCACTATTGCGTAATCATCTCTACGACGTGTGCTTGGTTGTTGCGTTGTTCGGGCACTAGTTTAGACGAATGATCAATGCGACTGCCGTTCAGGCGATTTCAGGGGAATCCTGCAAGGTTATCAAAGTACTGACCTTGCTATTTTACGTATCTGTAGATTCCCAAACGGCGCCATAAGGATTACACTATATAAATGAAGCCGACTGCCATGACTGATCTGGGCAAGTCCACGGTTCTTCACTCCGCTTCTTGCCTTGCGCTGCGCTGGTCGCGTGCATCCGAACTCCCAAATGGCGGAGGCCGTTCTACTGCCCGCTCAGTGGAACATTACCTCTGCCAAGCTCGTGCCCCGCTCGTCACTAGCTACACCATCGTGCAGTAGCGGGCCAGGCTCAGCATTACTGCTCCAGGCGAGTGACGAAGCTGGCCTTTTCTTCCATGGTGCGCCACGCGTTCCGCGCCTAGCTTACTATACTGAATCTTCCTTAGCCAAAGCAGGCGACGAGATTACCGTCTACGGCGCACTTATGTCGAGTCCGTCTGACGACATTCGTGTTCTGTATAGCGTCGACGCTCCGTTCGTGGGTAGCATCCTCGATTCGTTTTCGCCGTCGACGTTTGCTGCACAACCGTGCGATGGAATTCTCGCTCGGGCAACCATCAACTCGACCATCGACACCTCGCATCGTCTCGTGCTTCTGACTCCTGCGAACGTCACTATCGCGATTTACAACGCAACGATTTCAGACGGCCAGCTTGGTGAGTTACATTTCAATAATTGCTTGTGTCTCTCATTCTGTCCGGACGCAGTGACTGGGAGCAGCCTCAGTCTTTCAATGCCGTCCAGCGTCCCTACGAATACCGTGCTTCCTAAGCAGAGCAACACTGGGCTTGTCTTAGCCATCGTGGTGCCGCTGTGCGCCTGTCTCTGTCTTGCGATCATGTTCGTTGTCTGGTGGCTCTGTCGGCGTCGTTCGCGCCGGAGACGAGAGGAACAGAACGGGTCCCCATGGCCACACAGCTTCGCAGCCCTGGACCAACAACAGCCGTCGCGCAGCTCTACCAGTCCATTTCAAGACTCGAAGCGAGCACTCGCTACCGCACCGCGCAGTGGAGAAACTCAACCGTACATGGTTGGTCCTGAGACTCCTGTCCTCTCAGGTACACACTCGGGCAGCTCGTGGGACAGCGGAACCGATACGCCAACCGGACCCGGTATGTCAATCTCAGAACAGCAACCGACGCCATTATCCGCACGTGCGCAGCAACCGTTGGCAGAGGACGCAACGGTTGGTGCTGCGGTTCTATCAGGCGTCCGCAACGCCGGGTTTTCACTCCAGGACCTTCTGGCATCGCTCGATCGGTTGAGACATGGTCCAGACCACGAGGACGCTGAGATGGGCGCACCTCCGCCACTGTATGATCATGATCTCAGTGGACGGAATAGGTAGATGAACGAGCTCCTGAATGAATCAAATTTAGCTCTGTCGCGGGAAAAATGTCAAAGATTGCTGTTACCATCGGCAGGTCAACTGTCAAAGTTCTCGCGACGCAGCGCAGGCATCGCCATGGCTGATCCGTCAGCGCGCAAACGACACGACTTACTCGTCAAAGGATAGACAAACCCGCCGCTCGCGTTTCACCTCTTGCGCTCACTCGTGGTGCCGCGCTGGCCCGTTGGCACCACACTCCCCCCTTCGTTCTCCCGGTCCATGTTCGTTTTTCCACCAGACAAGTGGACGTTCGCTGGCGGAACGGAAATCGTATCGCGGGAGGACGCTCTGGCCAGCGTCCTCAACAGCGACCATGGCTGCTTCTCACTTCCGGACAATGTCGAGACGGCGCTTCGAGTGAATGGATCGACTGGAGATGGAGCGGGTGTGGTATTTCCAGGTGCGCCCGATCGTCTCGAATAACATTTGACTGAATACAATACTCGCGAAGGCACGGAGCTCATTATATTTGGCGCTGTATTATCACCAGCCCGCCAGCCCACAATCTTTTACAGCGTGGACCTAGACCCGAATAAAGATACCGAATCGCAACTGACGCAGTCACTCGTCATGGGAGATCCGTGCGGCGGCGTCCTTCTGCACCTTACGGGGTTGAACAGCACGCCGCTCGTCCCCTTTATCATGGCGGTAGAAGATGGGGCGACATTGCTTATCTTCAACGCTACAACAACCTCCTTTGAAGATCGTAAGCATTCCGAGGCGCTGATAGTGCCATGGGAAGTATCTGACGCCTCGTTGGTTTCAGTTTTTAGATCCAAGATATTCCCAGAGTCTGAGACGACGACAACATCGACATCCCCGAACACTACAACGTCTGCGACCGCTGCCAGTGCTACCATTACAGCCGCTTCCAAACCCGCAACCACGAACGCAGGACTACTGGTTGCGATTGGCCTTTTGGCTGCTCTGTCGGCAGCCTTGATCGGAGTAATACTCTGGATCATCTGGAGGCGAAGAGAGCCTCCATGGAGCGGCGGCACTCGGAGCCCAGACACCGAATTCAACTCGTCGTCCGCCAGTGGCTTGATGCGCGAGCAGCGGCTGGAGAACATCATCTCTCCAATCGTGACGGTGGCTCCAACACAGGCATTCACCGAAATGGAGAGCCCCAGCGCGACAACTCCGGCCGTCACGGTCGCCACTGCTTCGAGGTCCGGTGCTACGGACGCGAAGATGCGGACGCTCAAAGGCCCGCCACTGGCAGTCATCCCCGAACGGCGCGAGAGGGCAGTAGAGCGCGAGACATACGTGATGGGTAGCCCTGAGACCGCAGACGTCGGGGCCGCGGTGAGACAGGCAGCAGAAGGAGCAGGGCTGTCCGTTCAGGCTGTTCTAGCATCGTTGAATCGCGTGACGGGTCCGCGTCCTGATGGAAGTGGAAGTGGGACCGAGTTACCTGTTTACGATGATGATGCCTCTGTAGTAGGAAGAGCTCGATGAAGTGCTCTAATTGTTCGAACTTCGAATTGTAGCATATCTGTATACATACTGTAGCTTCCGAGTGTTTCAGACCATTCCAAGGCGCATGTCGGGATCAATGATGAAAAGCTGTGACCAGAATTTGGTGCAGGCCTTCTTGATTTGACGAGATGACGGTAGGAGGGGACGTGAGAACCGGCGCCTAACGGAGATTGAAACACGGACTTACGACCATACGGAATTTGCCGCACACGTACTCTCGTACAGGACAAGCATAAAAATGCACCTCTCAAGTTCCAAGTCCGCGCTCGCTCCTTGTCCTCTCTCCTCTGCCTTCCATATCGGGTGTTTGCCTCCGCATGACTCCTCGTACGTTCGGTTGGACACTGCAGAGGCCCGGAAGCGACGACTTCCGCCGCAGGCCAAGCCTTCTCTGAGCACCCATGCGCTCCCAGTTCCTGTCCTGCAGCACTCTCAAGATCACCGCATCCTTGGCACTCTTCTGGCTGGCCTTCGAACTCTGAATCAGCTGGCAACTACGATTGACGCGTGCCTCCGAGCCGAGAGTGTCCAGCATCCAGTCGCATCCTCCTGACACTGTGCTGAACTTTGTGTCTGAGGATTACCGGGACTTTCCACCTGAACTCGCACTGGACTCCAACTACCGAAAATGTGTCTCCTTCGGATCGCGCACTGCCTGGACGTTCCGCAAATACCTGGCGTCGTACTATTACGCGAACAGGAAGCCTTGAATATCCTCTCAGGATGAAGCAAGATACGCTCTCGGCCACGAGCACACCGTAACTGAAGCCTGCTTACTCGCGTCGACGGGATCTGCCAACCAGTTGTAGAATCCGCCTAATACGGCCTTCAAATGTCCTACTTCAAACTTCCAGCCCGTTTTCCAGGATGTTGAGCGCAAGATTGCTACAGTAAGAATAGCAGACTTCATGGTTGTGTGCGGGTGCAGTGATGGGCATGCTGATGGGGTTCCTGACAGAAGACGGGGCAAGGGTGTTGCGTCTCCGACCAAAAAGGCCGAGCAAGTCCCGGATGCCGTCTACCACGGCGACGGCGCCCACCGCGCACAACGCCGGCGGCGAGCCTGCGCCAGCCCCAACGACGACCACGACTGCTGCGACCGGCACCACGCAGACAGATCAGCCTGCTCCATCAGCGCGAACGAGCAGCCGCGTGCGCATTGTCGGCGACTATGCTCTGGGGAAAACTCTGGGTGCTGGCAGCATGGGCAAGGTCAAATTGGCGCACCATGTCGTGACTGGCGAGCGCGTGCGTCGTTTCGTCTAGTGGTCATAACGCATCTGACTCGCTGCGCAGG
>KV426118.1:46514-57316 GCA_001632375.1 Exidia glandulosa HHB12029 | reverse complement strand
GGCAACGGTACCACCAAGGGCTCGCGGCGCTTTTCCGGCCTCAACTTTGACCATTACCGTCGCAAGCTGTTCGCGGCCGCCGGGTCTGGCTCCGGGTCCACGAAGGACGGGACGTCGTCACCACCGCCAACAATCCCACGCAACATGTCCAGTGCGTCACTCACTCCCGCGGAGAGCGCGAGTGGACTGGAGACGCTCGATCCCACGCGCGGCTTCCACCCGCTTATCAGCGTGTACTTTATGGTCCGCGAGAAGCTCGAGCGCGAGCGCGCCGCGCGAGAGGGCGACGACCCGCGCTTCGATCAAGTGCAGCACGCGCCACGCGAAAAGGAACACCACTCGCGCGCACCGACGATGGAAGCTGTGCAGGAGACTTCGACGAGGGCGACACCCCAGCCTCCCAAGGAGAAGGACAAGCTGCGCGTTCCTGGAGGTGTCATTGCGCCGCCTCAGCCTATGCGTCTTGCAGGCGCAGAACACGTACCCTCTCCTCCGTCCGCTGCCAGTGCGACGACTCCGCGCGAGCGCGCACGGCTGGCGGACGGCGTTGTTCCGCCTGTCAGTCCGCTCAGCCCGATACACCCTACGCCGGACAAGGAGAAGGGCGAGCCGGTGCTGAAGATGCCGCCCGTCAGCGCGCATCGGCGGAGCGCGAGCGTCCAAAAGACTGTCGCACCGGCGCCAGTACCTGCAGCTCTCCCGCAGCAACAAGCAGCACCAACGAAAGTCGCGATATTACCCACACCACCCGCCTCTGCACCGCCGTCGAAAATATCCGTCGCTGGGCCGGGTATCGAGCGGCACCATACGGTACAGATCTCGCATTCTCATAGCACCACGACGTCGGGCACGAGCGGGTTCGTGCGGCGCTTTGGAAGCATTACGTCGCGGCGCCGTACTTCTTCGCTTGTTGGTTCGCCGCCGTCTATGCCCCCGCCTCCTCGCGAACCGCGCGAGGCGCGCAACTCGCTCGCGGAGGGCGAGGTGCTCTCCGACTCCGAGGGTGGACCGGGCGTGGGAAGATGGGGTACCATCGGGCGTAGGTGGAAGGGCGCGAAGGTCGGTACCGCAGGAGCAGGACGTGTGGTATCGGAGGGCACGGCAGCGCTCGACCGGCGGCCTATGAGCGCAGGAGTTGAGGGCGTAGTGGAGGAGCGCGAGGAGGACGAGGCGGACCAGCAGGTTTTGGAGGTGCCTCCGCCTGCTTCGTCGGATGTGGGGCACCAGCCTCCGAGAAGAGGGAGGGAGAAGGAGAGGGAGGATGAAGAGTTCAAGGCCGTGCCGCTCAAGGGCTCGTTCAGGTCAGTCCAGTCCAGTTGTTTCACGTGCACTTTGATCTAACACGACGGATTTCGTGTATCAGCGTTGCGACGACCTCGACGAAGGGCGCGAAAGCGCTCCGCGCAGATGTGCGCCGCACACTCACGCGCATGGGGATTCCGTTCCGCGAGATCCCCGGCGGTTTTGAGTGTGCGCACGAGCCGAGCGTCGTGAGTGATAAAGCGCGCGCCCCACGCCAGGTAAAGAAGAAGGGCAGCAAAATCTCCATTGGCGGTCCGAAGCGCAGGCCGACTGAGCCTGCACCAACTGCACCGCCGGAGAAGGCGTTGCCCGACCGACCGGCGGACGGGCACGAGAGCGTGTCGAGCAGCTTGGTTCATCTAGCCGCTGCGGCTCGGGATGCTGTGGAGCAAGAGGCGGCGGCGAAGTCTAAGCTGCTGAAGGACCGTACGCCGAGTCCTGTCGCGGTGAAGATGGCCCAGCCGCCTGCGACGCCGATACGGCGCGATTTTGCTGCGAATGCCGATGCGGAAAAGGATTATGAGCACTTTATGAAGAGGAGTGCATTGGGTGTTCGCTTTGAGATACACATCGTCAAGGTTAGCTTCTTCTCCCTCGCTCGGTTGTGGTTTGATCTATGCTCATGATGATGTGCGTGGAACAGGTTCCCATCCTTCCGTTGCATGGAGTGCAGTTCCATCGTGTTGCCGGTGATGGACAGCAGTACTACATGCTCGCTCGCCGCGTCATCACCGAGCTGAAGCTATAGCATTGGCACCTCCGCCCGCACCCACGTCCGCGTTCAACTCGTCATCGTCGTAATCTGCTCATCGTATCTCGCTGCACTGCTCGCTCAAACCCTGCTGTATCACTGACCTGCATCACTCCCACGCATTGTCGCTCCTTCCTTCATGCCCGCCCTCGCCCTATCTATGTCGCATTCACTCGTTGGACTTTCCGCCCAGCTGTCGCCGCGTCGCGTAGGCTTCGCTGCACCGCCCCTCGCTCCTTTTTTTGTAGTGTTTCCACCGTCCTCACGCCGGCGGCCGCTTGCCCGGCGCCATCGGCCGCTCGCCTTCGCATCGCTCGCCCACCCTACCCCACCTCTGCATAGACATCACTTATTCCTTCGGCTTCGTCGTTTTCATACTTGTTCCTGTCTTGGATGGATCTCCCCCCGCCTGCTCGCTCGCTCGCTCGCTATCGTCCCTCCAGAGTTCAGTGTCATCTCCGTCTCGGGTCCGTCTCGTATCTGTGTCCTCTCTCTTGCCTATATGTGTGCATTCTTCAACTCCGTCTCGCAGTATGATGTGTACAAAAAAGTCATTGCCGCTTTAACGACGGCGCGGCTCGTCTCGTCGCATGGGAAGGATATATACTTGGCATTGCCTTCACCCTGTTCGTCACGCGGTTGGTTCGCAGTCGACCCTGCCTACCCTGCTCGTCGTCCTGCTCATGCGGGTGGTTCACAGTCGACCTTGCCTGGCTCATTGAAGATCATGTCGAATGTAGGCCAATGCACGCCGAGCGACCACGTGCTCGTCAGCTTCGGGAACTCGACGCCGTTTGCGTACTGCTCGAGACCGAATCCGAGGTGCGCGGACCACCACACCGGGCGTACGCGACCGCGTAAGTCGAACGCGGTGCTCTTCCATTCGTCCGTGCCCACTTCTTCTGGTTTGTCCGTGGGACCTGCACGCAGTGGTGGTTGGACAAGCGGAAGGTTGGACGGGATCCAGGCAGCATTGAAGGGCACACCACGCGAGGGGAAGAAGCGTGTCGGCTGGCACACTGCAGCAAAGAATGGTTGCGATGCGGAGGGAAGGGTGACGGCTATGAGTGTGCTTCCATCCTCTTGCGGCGTGAACGCGAAGTTGGCGAGGTGCTTGGGGACGTTCCAATTGCGCCGCCCTGAAATATCGGTAGTATCCCGGAGCAGACCATAACTGTGTAATGGACGCACCATTGTACACCGACTCCTTTGTAGAGACGTATAGTAGAGTCACACGTGCTCGTCGGTGACCACTGGGCGCAGCGAAGTCGCCAGGAAAGTATATAAGCTCGTCGTATGGACCTGAAGAGGGTCTCGTTGAATAAGCAGTTTCGCACGTTGAGAGCCACATACCGATGTTCCCGTTCTGGTAACGCACAATCCAGACCATGCCCTGACCTCCGAGATACGTGTGCGTCCCGTCGTGCGGCTCTGACGTATCAGGCTGTTCAAGAGCGTGGTACGACGCGTGAGGCAGGGCACTTTGGGAGCCGAGCATGATCCAGTACATCTCTCCATCTAGATTCCACGGCGCGGGGGTGTCGACAATAGAGGACATGGGATGGGAGTGTGAGAGAGAGAGAGGGGGGGCGGGGGGGGGCGAATCGCTCGAAGCTGATATCTACGAATGCAGATCCACGTCTGCGTGATCAGCTCAATTCCCCTGCGGGATCTCATCGCACTCAATGTGAGCCACAGCCGATGCACATAAACGACACGGCGTTTTTCGGCGGACCTGCATTGTCAGCTCCAGCGCCTAGGGCGCACATCGCCGTCCTTACACGCTGTCAGACTGTGCGACCTCTGTTCAAATGCACGAGGTCGCGATGCCTCCGTTGAAGCCGCCAATGCACTTCATTTTGTCTGTCACGTGCCCAGTAGTCAGGGCCTCAAACACTGCCGCGGCTCCGTTCAACGCATGACATCTCTGCACGCAACTCGCCCCTACCTTGGTTATATCTCCTTCTACCTCCTCTGCGTACACCTCGGTTCGACTTTCTTACTGGCTATATCGACGTCTGCGCACAACGGCGACACTCTCCCCTCCATTGGCTATACTGACGGTTTTGTTCTATAACCGCAGGTCACGGTGTGAGATGGGCAAGTCGACTGCCGTCGTCTTGCCCACCTGCGTACCGCATACACCGGATTACGACAATGCTGTCCTGTTTCGTGAGTCGCCATCCTCGCCTCCTCCTCTCCTACTAACCTCATGTTGCAGGCCAATAGCCTCACACCGATGTCTGATGAAAGTCGCTTGGTGAACGCTCTATACAGAGGGGTTTGAACGTCAGATGTAAGGATGGGTAATATTACAACGTACGCATGTCTCGAGAACGACTCTACGGACATTACTTCCCGAGCCACTGTTTCGGGCACGCGAACGCCGTCTGGACGGCCTGCTTGGTCAAGAAATTGCCGACGCCGACGACCTTCGCGATGAGGATATAATCCCGAACGGATCGCAAGTTGCATACGCCACTGTCGACATAACATTTCGGATGCGTGTCGAAGGCGAGTTCCTTCAATTCAGCGCAAGCCCTATCCGAGTCATGGCCGCACTCCGGGCCAGGGTGGCAATTGACCTTTTCGGCAAGTGCGGGCACAATGGGTACGAGTGCGTGTTGCAGGCACGTCATCGTGCGCAGTACCCAAGCACGTCCGCGCGGCGAAAAGTCGCGCAAGTCGCGTGCGAATAGCGAGCAGTAGTGAAATCCATAGCCTATGGGGTACCCATGCGGACCGCACGATAAAGACGCCTCGGCGCAATCGATATAGTACCGACATGTATGCGGGATCGGATATTCGCATTCGTCAGGGACTTGGTGAGCTGTTAAAAGTTGGCCGACGCAGAAGGCAGCACGCACAGTCCGTGATGGTAAAGTTGTCCCTGCGTGGCATGTTGCGGCATTGAGTAGGAGATCCAAGGAACAGCGGCTCAGGGCTTTGATCTGAACCCATTGCAGAGTAAACAGGCAGGAAAGGTGTGCGATGCGGTAGGTCCTGCGCGTTGGTGACAAATGCAGCGACGACAAGAGTGATGCAGAAGCCAAGGATGCGCATAGATAGGGTTGCGGAAGAGCTCGGCGTGCGAAGAGATGTTCGAAGGTGGGAGAACGGAAGCAAGCGGGAAATGCGGGCTTCCAAATAAACATGTCCTAAATTTGTCTTTGTGCGACCATACATGAATTATCAGATATGGGCCCTAACTACACATATACGCGGGTATTGTAGAGTATGACTTTTTGAGTTATGTTCGCGCACTACAGTTCGATCGATCATTGCAACGAATCCGATATTTCAGGCCAACTCTGGTCAGTCAATGGCGATTCATTTCCGCGCGTGCGACATATCAACAAGCACGTGAGTACATGTGATTTAGTTTTCTGTAAGCGAGCCAGCAAGTTGGTCGTCGAGGCTGTAGAAATGCGGCCATCGCCGGTCGACCTCCCGCCTTTTTCTTCTGCCACTTGGGCGCGACATTTATCGCCTACAACCGCATATCCTCTTCGTAGCTGCGCTAGACCTTCGACTCGTCAAGAATCTTGTCATCAAGGCTTGCACGTCCGCGACGGATTCGAGGCGATGGAACCTGACCCCACACAACAGGCTCTGCGGAACTGTCAGCGCATTCCCTTGGGTCTTCCCCCCAGTATTGTGATCTCCTAAGCGGTCGACTTCCCTGGCGGTTCCGCCGGCTGCACTTGCATTGACAAGTACTCTGCCACCGTGATAGTCTCGGCGAAGCAGTACCATCTGCTCTGCCTCCCACCGAAATCCAAGACTTCCCATCTGCCCCACGCAGTGCGCACAGCGGCCGAAAAAGCGCATACATGTTACCATAGCAAGTGACAGTGGCAGTGTGAGCGCTGTTACAACCTGTCCGATGGGAGCGACGCGTGCGGAGCGGCTCCCAACTGGTCAGCCAAACTGTCAACAACCCGTTTGGCGCCGCAGCTGTGCCCGCCCCTTGTTCCAAACCACATCGTTAGCCTCTGCCTTTTGCGGCGATGGTCTTCTTCGTCGTCGATGCTCTCGTTTTCCTACTGTTGGGCAGCCTAGAGGTCGCTGCTGTCGATCAGTGGCTCGGGGATACGGATAAACATATCCAGTACACCCCATCCGAGCAGCGCCCAAAAGACTCTTGTACGAATGTAACTGATCCAGACTGTGAAGGGCGATGGTACTGTCCTGGAATTTTAAAAAGTGTATCACAGCTCACACAACGCGACAGGTGGGGCGTTGGCGACGATGCTACATTTCATTTGGCGTACGTGCGAACATGGGGCAAGGGCACCAGCATGAAGTTGCCCTTTCAGGGTGCGTACAGTGGCACTCTTTCGTCTTGACGCAGCTTACATCTCACTTGTAGGCTCTGGGATTACAGTGATAGGCATATACGATGTCGATGGCGCGCGCGCCTTCGCGACCGTCGATGACGCACATGAAGCATCTCTCGACTTCACCTCGTCGGCTGGGCGCCAGCTGAACCAGACCGTCTACGCCGTAGATGGTCTCGCGACCGACGTATCGCACGTTCTGTCGGTTTGGTACGACGACACAAGCTACGGCGATGCCAGCGCAGGACGCCGATATGTCAACCTTGATGCGTTCATCGTTTCGTTTCCGGATACAATTTTGAGGTGCGCGCAACATGCTCAATGATGCAGATCAGGCTCTCACTGTGCCCAGTTCCTTTCCGGATCCCTCACACCCGTTACCGACGGGGACTACTTCTTCGGTACCCGTTGCCGCTTCGGGCCCGAGCTCGACATTCACAACGTCAGCTGTTCCTTCTCAAAGGTACGAATGATATACTTAGAGCCGTCCCTTTGCTGAATCTTTGGACAGTTCTTCGCATGGTGAGTTTAGCGCGAGGATGGGAGATCCATCGAAGTCCTGCTCGAGACTGATGGCTTAACAGGTTCCTCTTCAACAATCGCTATCGCCATAGCGGTCCCGCTCTCAGCGCTTGCCCTGGGGATGACGCTCATAGGTTGGCTCATACTTCGTGCCCATTCCAGACGACACCGTCAGCGCCAAAGTCAAGGGCGTGCACTGGCAGAGCATAATGCCACCCTGCAACCATATTGGGGTCATCCCGCGGGCCCTGTTTATCACATGCCTGTCTCGCAGTCTCTATCCGAAAGCAAGACGCGGACGGGATTGTCTTCGACTACTGGGCTGTCGAGCACGCTGGGCGATCGTAGCTTTTCGTATCCAACATCATCGCACCGACCTGCATCAATCGCCCCTCCTCCTACGTACTACAGTACCGAAGAAGCATGACCGTGCGGTGTATCTGAATAATTACTATGTTAATTTCGGGATACCCGTGTCCAAGTTCCGGATCATTCTATCAGTTCGGAGTTGAGCTGTTATGTCCGGCGAACCTCTTGACAATGGCGGCCAACGACGACTACGGTATCCGAAAGCTCCAGCGCCGGCTGGTGCAGATAAACGAAGAACAAGCGGTAAGTGATCTACTATGGGATTATATCAGGCTAAGCGTGTCCCTTTGTAGCTTGATGAGCGTATTGAGCGATTCAGGCGCGACCTCGCCGACGCCTTGAACGAGCAACAGGCGCTTCTTTCCCTCAGGATTTCGCGCAGCGACACGGGCGCCGTCATTGACCTCACTGCATCGCCTGGCTCAAGCAGCCAAGTCGACGAGGACGAGCTGCCAGAGCCTATTTGGGACGACCGCGACCAGGTTTACCGTTGCGTAGACTGCGGGTTCGAAGTGTGTGATGGATGGTGCGCTGGTGCAGAGTGTAATCGGGCTCATGCATATGATTCGGTACGCTCAGCGGAACGTGTGGATTAGTCCAACTGACCGATTGTGCCGGGCTAGGGGTCAGAAGACGACGACGACTTCGACAACACCGACTGCTACACCATGCCTCCATCCGTACGACTACCGCATCCTCGCGGAACGACTCCACTGCTCGATGTCGCTGTTGATGCCGCGCCCGTATCGTTTTCGGGGACATTCGAGGCCTATCGAGCACTTGTGCAACGCGGTGCCACATCGGCAATGGTCGAGCTATTTCGCTTGCAGTGGTCTGCAGATCACGGTATCGTCGCATACGCGACACCAGATCTCTTCCATGACTGGGCAGGTCCGGCTATGGAACGCGGTGACGTTTGGAAGATTGCGCTTGGACGTAAGATCACGCTCGACCAAAACGACGTGGATGGGTCGCGCTGGATCCGGGATTTCCTGGACGAATTTCTGTCATCCTCGGCCTGGGAGACAGTGCGAGAGCGTCATGGCGAATGGGTTACTCGCCCCAAGACAAAGGACGATAATGCTGCACCCGAGGCCGAAGATGAAAGGGACTCACCTGTACGTGCTAGTGGTGATCTCCACTGTTCGTAGCTATTGACGGTGCGGTACAGGAGCCGATAGCCTACTGGGACGAGTACGAAGATACATCTTCGGAGGATGAAGATGTTATGGACGGCGCGGCAGCGGGCAGTGCAGCACACGGCGCCGCTGAAGGCGGCACTGCAACAGAGAGCTCAGAGGATGAGCCTATCGACGGCGATTACATGGACTCGGACCATAGTCAATCCCAGTCTGAGAATAACGCTGGGGCGCGGATCTCTCACGATGCGATGGAGATTGACGACGAATCTCCCGACAGCGATCAACCAGGGTCGGATTGGGATTCGCAAGAGGATCTTAGTGGGGACGAGACAGCGCTGGCAGATGCTCCAGGTATCATGGCACGAATTAAGTGGATACCGCTCGTGTAATTATCTTTTATCTCTTCTTGAACTCAGATGATGCTCGTTCGCGCTCGGTTGGGTCTGAATACAACAAGGGCGTATGAGCTCCCATCTCCTCTACTCGGAGGAAGAACTGAGCGGTGACGAACAAGCGAGGGTGCAAGTGCGGGCTATTCTCGCCCCATAGATCAGAATGCACCCACGTATATGATAGTATCAGCAATTCAAACTACAGTTTACGTTGTTATAGTTCGAAAGAAAAATCCTTCGCCGTGGACTCCTGCTCGCTCGAATCTGCAGCAATGCGCAGTGAGGCTGTGAGATAGTGAACAGCTGCAAGTGACTGACCATCTAACAGAACCCTTAACGATGAACCATGGCATATGTTAGCGAGCATTTCTCGGATCGGCCGCTTGATCGTCGACGGAACCCGCTGCCGCGCGAGAAGACGAACAACGAACACCTGCAGACTCCGCCACTTGGGCGATGAGAGCGGAATGAGTAACGACTCCCATGCATCCCTCGTCATAATGCCCAAGTTGAAGGTGTCGTACAACTCGACACTAACTTCAATTGCGCGAAGCGACGAGGAGGCGAATTCTTCTGACGCGAGGATACGTGCCAGCGCCGAGGGATATAGCTTGTACTGCGCTGAGCATCGAAGTATACTCAGGCAAGGTAGATGTGACACAATTGCGGCGAGATCTGGCTCCGTTAGCGGCGTTGCATCCATGTCTGTAAACAAATCGTCTTACCTGAAACTTGATCCCTGCCGAACTCGACGGTAAGGCGATGCACCCGCCGTCGCACACCAGGATCTGCCTCCAAAAGCCGTCTCAGAGAGGTCCCGTCCCGGCTTTTCGGAATATTTCCTGTGAGGTGTATTGTAGACACGTGCGACGGATCCTTGGCTACCCAGGCCAGCAGAACTGAAAGCGGTGCAACAGGCGATGTCGTCTGGAAATCGAGCTTCCAGTGCATAGCGCACGGTTGCGCGAAGAATGGTGGAGCCATGTCTCCCTGCACGATGTTTGGGCCCACAGTCATGTGCATCGGCCCAGACATCTCGACGAATGTTGCGTATCGGAAGGCCAGCATGATCTCGGCGAACGTGGACATGTACGAGAACTTCGTTCCGTGCATCCGCAGCACGGTTACGTGCCCAAAGTTGTGTGAAAGACGACGGTCATGATCCAGAGGTAGATATAGGTCGCCCGACAGCGATAGGCGCTGGACAGAATGCCCGTCCGGGAGTCGCATTGTACGCAAGAACGTAGTTAGAGTAGGGCCATTGCCCTCCTCGAGCGGGTCGCCTATTTGCAAGTGCTCCACATAGCAAATAAGATGCGCGAAGTCATGCATAAGCTGGTTAAACTCGACGACAGTGACGCGAATGAAGGCGACGGGTGGCGCGGTATCGGACGCCATCCAGCGGTCCCACGAGTACGGATCCTTGCAGACCTGCAAGACGCGGAAGAGATGTGCGACGCTTCGTACGTGCCAGGCGCGCGCGACCATGCTGCATGAAAGGAGCGAGGCTCGGTCGTCGTCGAGGAAGTCAACGACGTATTCGATAACTTCTGGCGGGAAGAAGTTCATAGCGAGTGAAGATAGAGACACCTGGTGCGCTGATGCGACCAGAGGGAACGGCGACCTTTTGACGCAGACCGTTGACGGATGCTGTCAGAGTGATTGGGCGAGTCACAAGCGCGCGGTTCCGCCAGGGGCAGGCGTCCAATCGAACTGATTCAGGTAGGTAGCTAAATATGTAGGAGGTCGTTATGTTCCAGGCCTGGAACTATGTTGATGAACGTGGCAGAAAGACAAGAAACGGCGCTAATCGCGCACAGCCGACAGGACAATCCCTTTTTGATCCCTTTCGCCAGCGATATTAGGGGACCGAATACAACACGACCACTAAGACAGGATATTGGATACGGATTTCTAGAGAGCATCCGAGTCGCGCTGATGTGTGGACGGGCTCATGAGAGTTTGACGCAAGACGAATAAACAA
>KV426118.1:2291-42460 GCA_001632375.1 Exidia glandulosa HHB12029 | reverse complement strand
GTTCCACGTCTCCACGACATCGGCCATCGCTTTATGGGTGACCGACGCGATGTCGTTCACGAACGCATGGACGACGCTAGGATCCCTGCAAGCCATTAATTTGCGCGTTTCGAGTAAATATGAGGTGCCTAAGCCTACCTCGAATAGTATACACACTCTGTGAGCAGGTTGGTTACACACTCGTAGAGCGCATCGCGTTGCTTGGGGGACAAAGCCATGATACGCAAGTAGAAAAGAAAAAGAAAAAGGGAGTTACCGCCCGACACGGATGCAACGCCCGGCAGCTCCAAATCTACCTACCTACCGACCTACCTACCTACCTACCCGACTATTGCCCAACTATGCGAACTCACATGCGCTGCACACCGGGCGCCAGCGTAGCGCGCAGAGTCAAATCGTATTGCAGTAAATAATTGTACGCAGAATAACTCTACGTTGATACGGAAGATGATTACATGTCGAACTTACGTGTCCGTTGCCTCGAGTTCCTGCCACAGCAGCTCGTCTTCGATGTACACGGACGAGGCGCGCTGGTAGATCCAGGCCCAATATTCTTCCCCGACATACGGCCTCGCAACCTCCGAGAATACGAGACGGGGGATCTTGGATAGTGGGGACCCATCCTCAAGCGTAAAGCGACGGAACAGCTCCTCCGTGCAGCGCGAGCAATGCTGTAGTTCTCCCGCCTGCCATCTCTCCTCTGCATGATGGTAAGGCTCTAGCCTCAGAGTCTGAAGCTGGGGGACAAAGAGTCTGCCGTCGAACAGCTCCCAGTCCGATGGCCCCGTCGGAAACGCCCCGCGCAAGGTAATAGAGTGCAAGCAGGGCATGCAGAACAACATAGTGAGTTGTTGTAGAAAGACAGATGCGGGGGCGACGATGGAACCAAAGGTCCCAAGGAAGTCACGGATGTCGGTGAACCCTGCGTAGCGGTCGTAGAAGTTGACCTTGTATACCGCTTCGTGCTCCGTCCTGAGCTCGCACTCTGTTTGTCCAAGATCGAGGTGCCAAGGACCAGACGCAACGCTCCGCATGTGTTCAAGAGCTGCCGTGGCCAATGGTGCGTAGATGCTGTGGAGGTTGACAATCCTAAACGGATGTCCATGCCACAGCGCGAGTAAAGCCGGAACGTTCAGACCGTCTCCGTCGTCGTGGAGGGTGATCTCTTCGAGCGTACGGGGAACACGCGTGTTGGGAAAATTATCGACCGACGTGTAGCGGTTGGTGAAGGAGAGCTGAAGTGTCTCCAGCGACGGAAAAAGTTCAAAGAGCCTTGAAGCATCCGTATCAGCCGCGAAATCTGTCGTCATCCATCCGGAGAAATAGGTTACACGGTCGAAGTGCCCGCTAGACACAGGCAGGACAAACGTTGACGGCAATTCTAGCCGACGCAGGAGCGGCGCCCAGGCAGGTAAAGGCAGTACGGTCTGTAGATGCCGAACGGGGGGAACTTTCACAAGCTCCAATAGTGGCGCGGGCTGCTCGAATATCCACGAAATATCTAGAGTCGGCGCGGTTATCCACGACGTATCGTGAGTCTTGTCGAGAATGAGGGTGCGTATGCGTGAGATATGCGGAGCGAACAGAGCAGCGACGTCCTCGTTCTGCACGTAAATATGGACATCCAGCGGCACGCGGCCTGACCGTTCGAGTAGGAGCGCGAGAGTATCGGTGAGTCGGGGTGTCCTCTCATCTAACTCGATTCGGGCCCATAAAGAAGAGTCCGCGAGAGCCACAGAGCGGAAGTACCGTGACACGGCCGTGACTTTCGCGCGTTCAGTCAGATCCAGCCAGCTGAAGCTTTGAGCCAGGAGCTCCATCGGCAGACGGCACATGACACCGCACGCTGTGCGGTTCCACGTCTCAACGACATCACCCAGCGCATTGTGGGCGACCGACGCGATGTCGCTCACGAACATATCGACGACGCTGGGATCTCTGCAAGCCATCAGTTCGCGGATGTGGAGCAGAATGAGTGCCCACAACCTACCTTGTGTCGTTTAAAGACTCTGTGAGCAGGTTTGCCACATAGGCGTAGAGCGCGTCGCGTTGCTGAGTGGACAAAGCCATGGTAGAAAGCGAAGAACCGGAAGCAAGCGGAAGTCCGCCGTGCCGGCTGTCCGAAGCCGCCGGCGCGTCTCCGTTGCTGACCTTTCTTTTCTCCTGGCCACTATCGCCGTCGCCGACGAGAGCGTTCAAGGCCTTAATATGGCATCCGCAATCGACTTGAGGCTACTCATACATAGAACCCCTGATCAGCCTGCCGCTGAAGCTTATTGTTGGACGGTGCAACTCTCTTCGACGCCCTCACTACTTGAACCGTCGCACTTCCTGACTCGCAATTTAAACCCCATCATGGCTCGTTCCCTCCATCTCTCGTTCCTTATCTTGCTTGTCCTCCTCGGTGCTCTCTCCGTCTCCGCAAAACCCAGAATCAAGCGTTACGGCAACGGCACGACTACCTCGACGGCCGTAAAGGCGCGGCAGCTGACGCGCGCGCATGTCCTCGAGCGCGCCGATAAGCTCGTCATGGCCAACTTGTTCGGTCGCGAGGACTGCTCGTGCGGTCTTCTCATCCCAATCTTATTGTAGGGACTGATGTGTCTCGGTCATAGGATCCCTCAGCCGAGCACGGGCGTGTGTACCTGCGGCCTTCCGTATGTTCAAACCCTACTTCACTCGTATTCTGACGCTTCAATTCCTGACCCTCGCCGTGACAGTTACAAACACTGCGGTCCGTGCACTCATCACGTC
The DNA here is from genome assembly GCA_001632375.1 of Exidia glandulosa HHB12029. NCBI lineage: Eukaryota > Fungi > Basidiomycota > Agaricomycetes > Auriculariales > Exidiaceae > Exidia > Exidia glandulosa. The sequence continues at coordinate 39,706 of KV426118.1, read as the reverse complement.
CCCGCCCCGCTCCCGTTGACCCTCATATGTGCAGGTCCGCAATGCGTGAACACGGACACCAACATCGACAACTGCGGCACGTGCGACGACCCGTGCGAAGGTTCGCATCCGGGCTGCTGCGGTACGTCTATCGCTTTGGCTTGCGAGTTCTGACGCGACGTGACGGCCGGTGAAAGGTGGTGTGTGCAGCGATTTCGACTCGACGCTCACGTGCGGCGGATGCAATAATCCTTGCGAGAGCGGAGAATCGTGCTGCGGTATGTTGTGCGAAACCTACATATACGATGTCGACTGACTGTGCTGTAAACTTCCAGACGGGTCGTGTGCCATTTTGTCCGGGAACCACGATAACTGCGGCGCGTCTAGTCGTATTTGTGGCGCGTCGTACCTAACCTCCACCTACGTTGCGCCTCTCTGTGACGGATAGGAGCGTGCGGAAATCAGTGCGATGAAGAGGAACTCTGCTGCAGTACGTTCCATGATCGCACCCGCATTCAACAACCTCAGTGCTAACCCCGTCACAGACAGCCAATGCATCACACCGGACTCATCCAACTGCGGTCCGTATACGTCCTCCTCCTCCTCCTCCTGCTCATTCATCTCCTCTAGGCGTATGCGGTGCTGCATGCGAATCCGGTGAAACCTGCTGTGGTGCGTCTCTTGGCCCTGATCCCTCAAACCTCCTACTTCTTACCCACTCACCTTTCGTACTATAGATGGCCAGTGCATTGATACCGACTCTGACCGCGACCACTGCGGGAGCTGCACCGTACGTCCCATCCTTCGCCGCTCTCCCATTCTCCTAACGGGTGTGAACTTGAATGTCTGTAGGTGCGATGCCAGTCATATGAGACTTGTGATGACGGAGGATGCTATTACGCGTGATAAACGCAGAGAGATCTTGCTTCCGTGTTTTCTTCCTTGCGTTACTTCGTGTACTGGCACTCAGACTCTCAGATGTGGTCGCCGTCCGATAGGCCTATCTACATTCTACAGTAGAACCGGGAGGGTTCGCGCAAGACCAATCCGATGGGTCGCGGGCTTAGCAAACGCCGGACCGTTACTTCCCACTGCAGTTCACATATTGAATGCTGCTTGCATTGAATTTACGCAGCCATTCGACTCTGTAATCACAGGAATATGCAAGAGGGAAGATGACTACAAACTGGAATCAGTTGTCCGTTTCCTCCTGCCACAGCAGCTCATTTTCAATGTAAACAGACGATGTGCGCCGGTAGATCCAGGCCCAATATTCTTCCCTAACATACGGCCTCGTAACCTTCGAGAAAACGAGACGGGGGATCCGGGATAGTGCCGACCCATCTTCAAGCGTAAGGCGTCTGACCAGCTCTTTCGCGTACTGCGAACAATACTGTGACAGTAGTTGTTGCATCTCCAACCTTGAGAACCGCCCCTCGTCATCGTATTCCTCAGGCTCAAGCCGCAGCGTATGAAGTCTGGGGACACAGAGTGTGCCACAGTCGACTGCCAGTGCGCTCGTGCGGAGAAAGGACCCCCGCAAGGTAATAGAGTGCAGGGAGGGCATGTCGAATACGTCGATGAGTTGAGATGACAATGCCTCTGGGGTTAAGACAATGGAATGGAGTGAGTCGAAGGAACTCCGGAGGTCATCGAAGGTTTGGGTGTCGAATATCTGTCTGGTGCGAGCGCACTCTATCACGTATACCGCTCCATGCTCCGTCCTGAGAACCGCCCGCCGGTCTCCTAGATTGATATGCCATAGACGGGCCGTGACACTGCGCATGTGTTCAAGAATTGGAATGATCAATCGCGCCGCGGCAGAGGGGCATTGGAGAGTGACAACTCTGAATGGATGTCCATGCCAGAGCTCCAGCGAAGAGGCTATATTGCTATTATCTTCCGTGTCGGAGAGGATGAGTTCCATCAGTGTAGAGGGAATACGGGTGTTTGGCATGTTATGGACGGAGGCGCTTCCGATGAAGGAGAGCTTGAGGATCTCCAGCGATGGGAACACTTCAAAGAGCGCGCGAGCGTCCGTAAATGTCCCCTTCGCCGTCATGTAACCAGCGAAGTAGGTCACGCGGTGGAACCTATCACTAGGCCTGGACAGAACAAATGTGCCGGGCAATTCCAATCGACGCAATAGCGGCGCCCAGGAAGGTGGCGGCAACACCTTGTGACGGCCCTCTTCCTCAAGGGTACCCCCTCCATCCTTGATATATGGAACCTCCAGAACCTCCAATACGGGCGCTGCCTGCTCGAAGATCCACAACGTGGTGTAAGGCCGTTGGAGAACGATGGTGCGGATGCGTGAGAACTGCTTCGCGAGGAGAAAGTCCTCTACCCATGGATCCAGGGCGTAGATATCGACATCCAGCAGGGCGCGGCCTGATCGTTCGAGTAGGAGCTCGAGGACACCTTTGCGACGGCGGTGTTTCTTTTCGAATTTGATCTTCGCCCAGAAGGAAGGGTCCTTAAGAGTCACAGAGCGAAAGTACCGCGACACGGCCGTGACTTTCACGCGTTCCAGCGGATCCAGCCCACTGAAGCTTTGCGCCAGCAGCTCCGTTGGCAGACGGCACATGACACCGCACGCTTCGCGGTTCCACGTTTCCATGACGTCGCACATTGCTTTACGGGTGACCGATGCGATGTCGCTCACGGACGCATCGACGACGCTGGGATCCCTATAAGCCATCAGCCTGCGCGTTGCGAGTGAAAATGAGGTGCATCAACCTACCTTGTATCGTTGACGGACTCTGTGAGCAGGCTCGACACATAAGCGTAGAGCGCATCGCGTTGCTTGGTGGACAAAGTCATGGTACGAAGGCAAAGAACGGAAGTTGCCGCCCGACTCGGATGTCACGCCTTCACCACGTGCACCTGGCGCCAGCGTAGCGCGGAGTCCCGCAGACTTGCTATGCTTCACGGTTCCCAGATACGCGTCCCGAAAAAACTAATGCTAGTGTGGCCGTAATCAAGATATTGCCCCATCGCCACTGCGAGCGACAAAGCCTCAGACCGTCCGAATCACGACTCCCGGACGGCCGCGTTTCAGGATCAAGTAGGTATAACAAAGACCTGCTGTATGATAGAAATCCGATCCTAAGTTCCAGCCTCCAGAAACCTACAACAGTAAAAGCCTTAATATCGTGAATAAGTAGGAGGCGCTTGACGTTCCGGATCTGACACCTCAGACATGAGGATATCGCTCGTCCCAGCATTCGATTCCGTCGGAGGTGGTACAAACGCCGTGTTCGAACGTGCTTGGCCCTTTCTGTCGCCAGCGGTAGTGGTCGTGGCTGTAGTTTCGGATACTGCGCACACCAGATTATCAGAAGGAAGGCAAGGGTATACGGAGGACGCACCGGTCTCGAGTGGTACCGGTGTAACAGTTACATCCGTCATCCTGGTTTGTTGGCGCCGACGTCGACGTCTGCGGAAGCAGACAACCAAGGCGAAGAGGACGACGAAGAAGACGAGCGCGCCGCAGACGCCTCCGACTATCGCTGCAACGGGAGTCGAGTGCGTATTTGGGTGCGCAGTAGGTGTTTGCGTCGTCGCAGGCGTCGCACTGTGTGAGTGGGCGTTTGAGTATGCTGCGGGAAGCGCTTGTATGAAACGAGAACCACAAACGCACACGTCAGTGCCGAGCGGGACGTTGATCACATCGAGACCGTCTGGAGAAGGCATGTCGACCGCGCTAGAGTCACAGTCGAGAATTAGTAGACGCACATCGACCCAGCGAGGATGAGATTTACGCACTGAAACTGGTTCTCCGGTGTAATCTTGTACGACGTATACGTCTCCGTCTTGAATGTCTCAAACACCGTAGAGTCGAGTGTTCCGTACTCGAAAGTGCTCTTGACATTCGTAGCGCTCTCGTCGCAGCTGGACGTGGACGTAGACGATCCGACCGTGAAGACTTGCTGGTATCCTTCAAAGTTCCTTACCACGAACTGCTTGCCGGCCGATAAAGGTACAGTCCAGTTAAATACGCCCTTCCCTAACGGCGGGCGCCATGTCTAGAGTAAGAGTAAGAGTAACGTACGTGCACCATCCAGATCGCGACGTACCATCCACTCATTCTCCGCGCTCTCGGGCGTAAGAAAGTGTATAACAGCCGTATCAGGCCATACGACTGTATCTGGAGCGCCAGAAACGGGCGTGATGTTGTAATACATGAGCATCGGACCGCACGCCTCGGGCGAGCTCGTCAATGCGAGGCTGAGGCCCCAGCCGTCGTTCCCGATTGATAGGGCGTTCTGCGCGAGGGTACGCGCGACCGCGCTCAGGAGAACGAGTGGACGGGTGCGCATGAGCGCTGGGATGATGATGACCAGACGAAAGGAAGGCAATTGTTCCCGTTTCCCATTCGAGCATCCATCCATGCGCGCCTCGCTTAGCATCCGAGATCAGTTACCGGGCCGGCAATCTTGGAATCGTCGTTGACGTAAGCACTGCGGATCCTTTGGCCAGGATGCAAGATAGCTATTATGTACTGTATAGCGTAGGGATGTAGCTATCTCGTTGTCTGTAGGTGTATGTGCCAGATGGTTTGTTTCCAGAATTCCAGGCATTGATCAGAGCGTTTATCTAGATCGGCAACCTTACGTAAGCCTGAGGATCAAGTCTTATAAGACTATGTGATACAAGACATAGATGAAGCTCCAGCCTGAGTACTTCAGTTGGTACCCTGCGGCAGCAAGTGGCAAGGGGGCCTCTGACTATGTTGAGAGGTGGCTGCAATTTTAATGTCAGGCCTCGAGCGCAGCTGCGACGCTGATCCTCATTGAACATACCGTTACATAACAATGCTCCTCCGCAACCTCGTACTGAACGCCCTCAACGTTGCCGCTGCACGGGAAGGCAGCATATTGTAATGGGCTAGAGTGGGATCACCTGAAAACTTGAATCCTCGAGTCACCTGCTATCACGAAGTCGCGAGGGTCTGTCGACGGGGAGTGATGCGAAGCAGAGTTGACAGTACTAGTAGCATGGGTTCAGTACAGTCTAGAAGGGATATTCATGCGCACGGGATTGATTAAAATCCAACGTAAGAAGTCATGCCCGCTCAGAAAACAACTTGAAGTCGGCCGTCGTGCCAGTGTTGAAGTGGAATGTCTTTGACAAGATGAACGTAGAGCAATGAACCCATCGTGTACTAATGTAGCCCACAACTAGCTGCATTGTCTTGTCTATTACTCGTGAGTTGACAGTGAGCATGCGAAGTCCCGCGAAGAAACTTCGGGTGTCGTTACAGTCCAAGTTGTCCAGCTGGTGTCAATCGACCTGAGAAGACGTTCCCTGGCTGTAATTAGTCAAGGTTCTGTCGGCCTGTCTTGAGCGCAAGGATCTACTTGTTTGAGTCGATTGGCGGCACAAAGACCCTGATGCTGTGCCGAGCGGCAACGGGCAGGCAGGGATTTGCGTCATCGCCTTGTGTTGCGCAGCAAATTTCCGGGACCAGGAGTCAGAAAGAATATCTGTGGGCATACTTTCTGTAGTCAGAATTGAATGCACAGAGGTAAGCTGGATGCTGATTGGAAGGACGCCAAGAGAGGCAACCGGATAACACCGGTGGAGTGCCAGTCCTCTCCTGCTCTCCGTGCTCGCCGTCGCCGGTCCCCAGCCCGTTCGATCCTCGCTGCGCGCTTGCCTTTTGTTTTGGCTGTGCCGTGCTCCACCCTCTTTCTTGTCTTTGCCCACAAACGCCTGAACGACTGAGCTGAATGGCGGGCACGACGTCGCCATACTCGTACCGCGAGCCGGGATACAACTACAACCCGACCATGTCCGACGTCCAGCTTCACCACAGACACCCTGGCTCCTACCCGCCACCACCAGGCCCGTACCCGCCGCAGCTGCACTCGCCGCGGCCGTATCCACCTGGTGGCCAGCCGCCGTACGCACAAGGTCCCAACGGCGTCCCGCTCGGCGCGTACGACCCGCCCCGAGCGCCGCAACGGACGCCGAGCCCGACGCCGACGGAGATAGCGGAGGTCAACGCGCCGCTGTACGACATTTCGCATCTGAAGAGCAAGGACTGGTGGTTCCAGTGGCGTCTCGTCCGTGCGTAGCTCTTCTCCTTACAGCTCGTTTCACTGACACACGCCTCAGCCTGGTACATCGGCACATTGGTGCTCGTCGCGGGCTTCACGCTCTTGACCGTGTACCACAAGCAGATCGTCGCGTTCCTCAGACCCGCCGCGGACTGGATGCACGATCTCAAGTTCGGCTACCTCATCCCCGTCGGCATATTCTTCGTCATTTCCTTCCCGCCGCTCTTCGGTCACGAAATCGTGGCTGTTATCTGCGGGCTGGTCTGGGGTCTGGGCATCGGTTTTGCGATTACATGTGTCGGGACGCTCATCGGCGAGGTTGGCAACTATTAGTGCGTACTTATCTCCTCTTCCTCCACCCACCACCCGCTGCGTGCGCACGTACTTCCTTGTTACTCGCACCCGCATCTGGCCTCCTCGGCGAGCAGCTTGGCGATGGCACAGTGGGCGAGGTGCACAACGCGTTCGGACAAGGTCGCCAGTGTCGCGGTACAGTGCACGAGTACTGCTCCGGCTTCTCGATGGCGTGTACATTCTACTTCGTCTCCGCGAGAGCAACGGCCCGCTGCTTGATGCAGCGCGGCATTGAAGGCTGCGACAGCGCTTTCGACCTCGAGCGCATCCTCTGGCTCGCCTTGGTCGCGAGTTGTAAACTGCTCCTGTTCGCTTGCAACGCAGCTCCATCCTTCCTCCATTGCTCCTTTGACTGTGGTTCCCCTCGCCCGTCCTCTCTTCACACGCGCTGACCTCTTGCCTTCAGTGCGTTCAAATATTGTCTTCGCGGCCGTGCCGAGAAGCTCGAGAAGGAGAAACCGTACTACGACTGTCTCGCGCGCGTCGTGCGCGAAGGAGGGTTCAAAGTCGCGCTCATGGCCCGGTTGAGCGCCATTCCGGGACACTGTGCGTATCATTGCCCGTTCATTGCCCTTCCCCGCCGCGTACTCGTCATGGTCGAGCCGTGCACTCCCGCGACCGCGCGACGCTTCCACTCGCCTTGCCGCCGCGCTCTCCTCATCTGTCCTCGCTGACGCTCGTTTGCAGTTACCACCGCCATCTTCGCGACGTGCGGGATGGGCATATGGACATTCCTCCTCGCCGCGATCCTCTCGTTGCCGAAACAGTTCATCACCGTGTACGCGGGCGTGATGCTCGAAGCGAGCGACGAGGAGAGTAAGAAGGAGGCTGATCAAACTGGAGCCGGTGCGTTGGCGTTCTTCTCTTCCCCTTCTCCTGTTCTCCATCTTCGCTGTGTTTGCTAACTGACTCGATGCTCGCAGATGGTACGGCGAAGAAGGACGATACGACGCAGAAGATTATCAGCGACGTCGTGGCGGGGTTGAGTGTCTTTATTACGTTTTACGCGCTGTGGTACATCTATAAAGAGATGCAGCGCGTTAAACCTGCTGTGTTCCGTGACCGCAGGAAGGCTCGGTGCGCTCCTTCGTATTTCCCGCCTCGAGATGCTGACATAGCGTAGGTTGGCGAAGCTGAATGCGTTGAACGACCAGAGCGCTGATACGCTCGGTACGCGTGTGGGTACGGTCCGATTTGACAAGTATGGTGGCTCGGGCGTGGGCGACGAGGAGGCGGGCGGGTTTGAGATGCGCGATAAGGACCGGTGCGTTTGCGACGCCTGCTCTCGTCCTCCGCTGACACGCGCACTAGGTTTGCAAGGAACAGACAACGTGGACTGGGCGAAGGCGACGCCGAGTCTGGTGAATCCGCCGCGTCAGATGCACCTTTGGCTACGGGTGGACGCAGAGCGAACGTCATGGCCGTCGACTACGCCGCCGATTCGAGGCAGGAGCAGTTCTCGCAAATTGATCGCGCTGCAACTGCCGGGTACGCCGCGCCCGGCCAACAGTATTCGGGCGTTTACGCTGGCGGACCGGGGTACGACCACCACCCACAGCGTGCGCCAGGGTCGAGGAAACAGAGCGCGGATCAGCAATTCTACCCGCCCATGCCACCGCCGCCTGGGGCAGGCTACGCGCGTCCGACGCCGACGCAGCAGGCGTATCCCCGTCCGCCGGACCAGTATCGCAACCCGCCGCAACCGAACAAGTTCGTCAGCCCGCCGGGGTCGCCGCCGCCACAGCATGGGCAGGAGGCGACGTACGCGATACCGAATCCGTTCAATGATAATGCTACGCCACGTCAACATGCGTTTGCGCCTGCTAGTCCGCCGGGGACGCATGTAGCCGTACCTCCACTCGCGCCGCCGCCGACGACTATGACGACGAGTGGGACGCCGGCACCGCGGTATGCCCTCAGTGACGGGCCGGGCCCGAAGCGGAACCCGTCTATGCATTCGCGCGAGGAGACGGATGTTGGTGACGGTCCTGGTGGCTTGAACGTTCCGACTGGGAGGGCAGGGATGGGGACGAGACATGTGAGCGAGGCGACGGCGTATTATAGTGCCGATGAAGGCGAGGACGACGATGACGTTCCGGACCTCAAAGCTCCTCCACCGGGACAAGGTGCGTTTTAGCGTTTGCGTTTGGATGTGTGCTGATGAGGCGTGTGTGTGTGTGTTCTAGGGTCGAAGATGCCTGGTTCTTTGTTCCGCGAAGAGAGCGAGCCCGGACCGGGATGGCGTTGAAGTGGAGGAGGAGGAAGGAGGGATGCGATACCACCATTTCACGAATTTTATTTTTTCCACATCTGTCCTTTTCTTTTTTCGTGTTGCTTTACGAACACTCGATTCTCGATGCTTTACGTTCCTCTGCAGTACTTATCATGATGTTTGCCCCGTGTTCGTGTACTATGGATCTTCTCTATGCTCTTCGTGAGTAGTGTCAGACAGAGCTGTCGCACGACGAGGTCTGTGGTGTCGCGTACTATCGGGACAGCCGGCACGATACTTCCGGTTCTTGGCTTCGTACCATGACTTTGTCCAGTAAGCAACGCGATGCGCTCTACGCATATGTCTCGGAACTGCTCACAGAGTCTGTTAATGATACAAGGTAGGCTTATGCAACTCATATTTACTCGAAACGCGCGGACTAATGGCTTACAGGGATCCCAGCGTCGTCGATGCGTTCGTGAGCGACATCGTGTCCGTAGCCCGTAAAGCAATGTGCGACGTCGTGGAAACGTGGAACCGCACGGCTTGCGGTGTCATGTGCCGTTTGCCGACGGAGCTGCTGGCGCAAAGCTTCAGTTGGCTGGATCCGTTGGAACGCGCCGCGAAAGTCACGGCCGTGTCGCGGTACTTTCGCTCCGTGGCTCTTGCGTATCCTGCTTTGTGGACCCAGATCGAGTTATCCGACAGGACACCAGGTCTCTACGACGCTCTCGCGCTCCTACTCGAACGGTCACGCGGCGCGACGCTTAATGTCAATATTTACGCCGACGAGGTCGTCACAGCTCTACTCATACCGCATGTCCCGCGCATGCGCACTCTCATTACTCAAGAGACTCTCACAACGCCATGGATATTCGAGCAGCCCGCTCCCATACTGGAGGTTCTGGAAGTTCGGCGTGTAGGGATCCCTTCAGACGGCTTGCACACCGTGTTACCATCAGCTACCTGGGCGCCGGTCCTGCGTCGGCTGGAATTACCTTCTACGTTTGTCCTACCGAGATCTGGTGGGAAGTTCGACCGTGTAACCTACTTCTCGGGATACATGACCGCGCGCGGTGTCCCAGATACGGACGCTCGCGCGCTCTTTGAAGTTTTTCCATCTCTGGAGATTCTCAAGCTCTCGTTCAGCGGAATCGTATCAGTCGACAACCTTCCCAACACCCGCTTCCCCGCACAGCTCATGGAACTCGTCCTCGACGACGATGCCGGCTATGACAACATCACGTCTGTGCTCGGTCTTTGGCGGGGACATCCCTTCAGGGTCGTAAATATTCGCAGCGCTTACGGGCGGTTGGCAATTCCGGTTCTCGACCACATGCGTAGTTTTGGAACCGGTCTTTGGCATTTCGATCTGACAAGATACGATTGGGTTCTTAAATCGGAACACGACATAGTATACGAACTCGTCGACTACGGATCCCACGGAGGGTTTGACGACCTCTGTGATTCCCTCCATACCCTTGGCTCCATGTCTGCATACGCACCTGCTTTGGAAGAGCAACTTATCGAGAGGCTCAACATGCCCTCCCTACACTCTATTACCTTGCGCGGGGCGTTCTCGGGGACATCGTCCTGGGACGTGTACAAAGGCAAACTCTGCGTTCCAGAGCTTCAGACGCTGAGACTCGATCCTGAGCGTTATGACAAGGAGGACTGGCAGGCGGTAGAACTACGGAACTGTTCGCGATACACTGAGCAGCTGGTCCGACGCCTTGCCCTTACGGATGGGACGGAACTACCCAAGATACCCCGTCTCGTGTTCTCGGAGGTTGCGAGACCATATGTCGGGGAAGAATATTGGGCCTGGATTTACCAGCGCGCATCGTCCGTGTACATCGAGGACGAGCTGCTGTGGCAGGAAATTGACAGCTAAACGAAGTACGCAGTCATCTTCCATGTACTTAATGACACACCAACGTGGAGATATTACGCGGCGGAGTGAGCTGCGGTATGAGGGGTCGTCCGCGTGGCACTGTGTGCGGTTGAACCGTTGAGGCCGCTGTTCCTCGCCTGCCAATGACAAGAGTATACTGCACGCTGTCTGGCCATGAAGTTGTGATACAAAAATATTGACTGTCATATTTTTGGTGAATTCTGCCGTGGGAAGGAAGGAAGGAAGTTCATTAATCCTAGAGGTATCACATACGTCGTGAATACATCCTCTCTCTGGGACCCGCAGTCAGAGTAGACTAGCTTTGTGCTATCGGGACAGCCGGCATGATGCTTCCGGTTCTTCGCTTCGTACCATGACTTTGTCCAATCAGCAACGCGATGCGCTCTATTCCTATGTGGCGAGCCTATTCACAGAGTCAGTCAATGACATAAGGTAGGTTGTGTAACCTCATTTCTGCTCGCTGCGCACGGACTGATGGCTTGCAGAGATGCCAGCGCCGTTGACGCGCTCGCGAGCGACATCGCGTCGGTCACTCACAAAGCACTGGGCGATGCCGTGGAGGTGTGGAACCGTACGGCGTGCAGTGCCATGTGTCGTCTGCCGATGGAGCTCCTGGCGCACAGCTTCAGCTGGCTGAATCTGACCGACCGCGCGAAAGTCACGGCCGTGTCACGGTACTTCCGCTCTGTGGCTCTTGGGGACCCTTCTCTATGGGCCCAAATCGAGTTAGATCAGAAGACACCCCACCTCATGATCACCGATACTCTCGCGCTCCTACTTGCGCGGTCAGGCCGCGCGCCGCTGGATGTCCATATTTACCCGCAGAACGAGGACGTCGCTGCTCTGCTTGCACCGCAGATCTCTCGCATACGCACCCTCATTCTCGACACGACTCGCGATACGTCGTGGATACTCGCGCCGACTCAAGATATTTCGTGGATATTCGAGCAGCCCGCGCCAATATTGGAACTTGTGAAAGTTCCCCCCGTTCGGTACTTACAGACCGTGCTGCCCTTACCTGCCTGGGCGCCGCTCCTGCGTCGACTGGAATTGCCGTCAACATTTGTCCTGCCTGTGTCTAGCGGGCACTTCGACCGTGTAACCTATTTCTCCGGATGGATGACGACAGATTTCGCGGCTGATACGGATGCTTCGAGGCTCTTTGATGTTTTTCCGTCGCTGGAAATACTTCAGCTCTCCTTCACCAACCGGTATACGTCAGTCGATAATTGGCCCAACACGCGTGTTCCCAGTACGCTCGAGGAAATCACCCTCCACGACGACGGAGACGGTCTGAACGTTCCGGCTTTACTCGCGCTGTGGCATGGACATCCGTTTAGGATTGTCAACCTCCACAGCATCTACGCACCATTGGCCACGGCAGCTCTTGAACACATGCGGAGCGTTGCGTCTGGTCCTTGGCAACTCGATCTAGGACAAACAGGGTGTGAGCTCAGGACTGAGGACGAAGCGGTATACAAGGTCAACTTCTACGACCGCTACGCAGGGTTCACCGACATCCGTGACTTCCTTGGGACCTTTGGTTCCATCGTCGCCCCCGCATCTGTCTTTCTACAACAACTCACTATGTTGTTCTGCATGCCCTGCTTGCACTCTATTACCTTGCGCGGGGCGTTTCCGACGGGGCCATCGGACTGGGAGCTGTTCGACGGCAGACTCTTTGTCCCCCAGCTTCAGACTCTGAGGCTAGAGCCTTACCATCATGCAGAGGAGAGATGGCAGGCGGGAGAACTACAGCATTGCTCGCGCTGCACGGAGGAGCTGTTCCGTCGCTTTACGCTTGAGGATGGGTCGCAACTACCCAAGATCCCCCGTCTCGTATTCTCGGAGGTTGCGAGGCCGTATGTCGGGGAAGAATATTGGGCCTGGATCTACCAGCGCGCCTCGTCCGTGTACATCGAAGACGAGCTGCTGTGGCAGGAGTAAACGGACAACTGATTCCAGTTTGTAGTCATCTTCGCTATTCCTGTGATTACAGATTCGAATGGCTGCGTGAATTCGATGCGGGCAGCATTCAATATGAGAACTGCGGTGGGAAGCAAAGGTCCGGCATGCTGCTACCTTGAGCCCGCGATCTATCGACTTGGTATCCTCTTTCTCGCACAGACCCGGTCCTGCCTGTAGAACGTACATAGGCCTATCGGACGGCGACCATATCTGAGATTGTTGTCGGGCTTGGACTCACCAAGGCGCAATGTCTGTGTTCATCAAAAGCAATGTTTTGTGAAGGTTAGGATGGCCGAAGGATGCAAACTCTACTGTCGCACTGTCTCCGCATACCAAGCTTTAGAAATGTACATACGACAGTTCCTACTTCCCTCCACGACGAAAATATGTTCAGACTATGATAAACATGAAAGCTGAAGTATCTTGTCACGCTACGTCTGCAGTTGCTACTCTTGTCTTATCCTATCCTATCCCGTCTTGTCCCGCGGCGTCCGGCTTGCCATCTGCTGCGGCGAGGCTGGCGCGGCTTCCTCCGTCTCTCAGCTTCATACCATGACGACGACATTAACCAGTCAGCAACGCGACGGGATCTACGCCTACGTGGCCAACATACTCTCTGAGTCGTTAAATGAGACACGGTGCGGGCATTCTTACCGCTAGTCTAAATGAGCAGACTCGGGCTAATCACCTCCAGACATCCCCGCGAGGTCGTTGCGTTGATGAGCGAGCTCACATCCGTCGCACAGAAGGCGATGAGCGATGTTGTCGAAAAGTGGAACCTGAAGGCGCGCAGTGTACTGTGTCGTCTCCCACCGGAGCTCCTGGCGCAATGCTTCAGCTGGCTGGTTCCACGGGAACGCGCGAAGGTTACGACCGTATCACGCTATTTTCGCTCTGTCGCCCTCGCACATCCTTCTCTATGGGCGCAGATCGACTTCGTTTCCACGACGCCCCGACTGGAAGAGAGCCTCGCACTTCTGCTTGAGCGGTCAGGTCGCGCGCCGCTCGACGTCAATGTTTACAGCTGGTCCACCGGCGTGACGTCTTTACTTGCACCACAGATGCCGCGTATACGCACTCTCACTGTCAACACGACTCGCTCTACGTCGTGGATATTCGAACACCCTGCGTCGCTGTTGGAAGTTCTGAACATCCCGGAGCGCGGGGATCGAGACTGGTTACTCACGACGTTGCCGCCTTCGACTTGGGCACCGCCCTTGCGTCGACTGGAGCTTCCTTCCGTCTTTATTCTGCCTGAGGCAGGCGGGCCGTATAATCGCGTGACTCACTTCTCTGGATACATGACGACGACAGGCAGGAGGGACGGCCCTGCGAATACGGACGCTCATACACTCTTCGACGTGTTTCCATACTTGGAGACGCTCAAGCTTTTCTTTCGAAACGAGGACGAGACGACGATCGAACACATGCCCAACTCGCCCACTCCACGTACACTGATGCATCTCACACTCCACGCTGATGGCGACGGCAGTGTAATTGCGCCCACGCTTACGCTCTGGCGTGGACATCCGTTTAGAACCGTCCACCTCTTTTGTCGTCGCACGCAATTGGTCACTCCGATTCTTGACCACATGCGCAGTGTCGCGCCTGGTCCATGGCATCTCGAACTCTCCGGTAGCGCGCGCTGCATCATCAAAACGGAGACCGAGAGAGTATACAACCTTTACCGCGATGGGGACCGGGTTAGATTCATACACTTCCGCGATGACTTTGATTCTCTTGCCTCGATCACCATTCCGGCCCATGGTGTCCAAGACCAACTCATCGAAACGCTTCGTCTGCCTGAACTTCACTCCATCACGTTGCGCGGTCCCTTCCCGTCCACACTTTTTTCGCTCTTTTCCGAGGGCAAACTCTGCGTCCCTCGACTGCAGACATTGCGTCTCGAACCCGAAACGTTGTTCGATGACAAGGCGGGCGAGGAGGCAGAAATGAAGAACTGCTCGCGTTTTGGTCAGGGGTTCCTTTGGTGCATCTCGCTTGACGACGGCGTACGGTTGTCCAAGCTACCCCGTCTCGTGTTGTCGACCACGGTGAGCCAGTACGTCCGGGAGAAGTATTGGGATTGGATCTATCAGCGTGCTGTATCCGTGTCCATTGAAGGCGATTTGCTGTACAAGGCATAGTCTTAAGGTACAGCCCGGACACCGGAATACGTACCCACGCAAATTATTACATACGTGAGCTCACTCTCTTTGGTGACTTGAGGAGGGAAATGAAGTCATTGAGTAACGGTGGCTTACGATAGATTTCAACCACAAGGAGCGATACAAGTAACGACAGTGAGAAGTGCGCGCATGAAGCAACGCAAAGAAGGAACCGTACAAGAAACAGCTGCGTCTGGTTCCAGCTTTCACCAGTAGGTACAGACACCGTAATCACAACCCTCAGAGGACCAGCATTGTTTCTGTAGATAGTTCCACCCGTTAGGAAGATGGGGTCGAGCGGTGGAGATGGGACGTACCGTGCAGCTCCCGCAATGGTCGGTGTCAAAGAGCGTATTGACGCATCGGCCATCTACAGCAAGAGAAGTGAGTGGGTGAGAGGTAGGATGGGCGAGGAAAGGGACGCACCACAACACGTTAAACCGGCACCGCATCCGGCGCCGCATACGCCTATGGATATGAGGCGAGATGAGAAGGAGGAGGGAGAATGAGGACGTATACGGACCGCAGTTGGACGCGTCTGGAGCGATGCACTGGCCGTCTGGAATAAGGTTAACACTGAAGATATCGAGCTAGATGGAACGTACTGCAGCACAGTTCCTCTTCATCGCACGGATTCCCGCAGGCTCCTATAGCGCAACGCGGGTGGAGTCAGGTATGACTCGGCACAGATACGACTGGTCGCACCGCAGTTGTCGTGGTTCCCGGACACGATGACACACGACCCGTCTAGATGGTTTACGTCGGCACAGTCAATATCCGAATATCGAGTAGAATCGCAAAACGTACCGCAGCACGATTCGCCGCCCTCGCACGCATTGTTGCATCCGCCGCACGTGAGCGCCGAGTCGAAATCACTGCACAAGCCACCTTCCGCCCGTCGCGTCGCGTCAGAACTGGCAAGGCTAAGCGATAGGCGAAGTACCGCAGCAGCCCGGGTTAGAACCTTCGCAGGACTCGTCGCACGCGCCGCAGTTGTTAATGTCGTTGTCCATGTTCACGCATTGCGGACCTGCGCACACACATACACGAGCGTCAACGGGAGAATGGCGGGAAGTACTGAGTGCACGAACCGCAGTGTTGGTATCTGTACCGGCGAGCGTCAGGAATCGAACGAGTGAGGTCGGGTTTGAACGTACGGAAGGCCGCAAGTGCACACGCCCGTGCTCGGCTGGGGGATCCTATGACCGGGACACATCAGTACCTGAGTATGAGATTGGGATGAGAAGACCGCACGAGCAGTCCTCGCGACCGAACAAGTTGGCCATGATGAGCTTATCGGCGCGCCCAAGGACACGATCGCGCGTCACCTGACGCGCCTTTACGGCAGTTGAGGTAGTCGTGCCGTTGCCGTTACGCTTGATTTTGGGTTTTGCGGAGACGGAGACAGCAACGAGGACTAGGAGGAGGATAATGAACGGGAGAGAGGGGGGACGGGCCATGGTGGGGGTTAAGTTATGTACGAGTCAACACGACGGTTTAAGTACATAGTGAGGGCGTCGAAAAGAGTTGCACCGGCGATCGGCAAGCCTCAGCGGCAGGATAATCAGGAAATCTTCGTGTACACCGCAGTCTAGGTGTTACTTGACGAGCCTGAGAAGAGGTTGGACAGGAGACAGGGAAGACAGCCTGGACCGCGAGACGAGAGCTCGAAGGTGGGGCAAACGGGCACTCTTGAACGCGAATTCGCATAGCCTTCGTTTTGAACGACATACTTGCGTTTCAAAAATTTGCATGTCCAACGGACGGTAGGTGATGGACAGAAGAAAAGAGGCGCGCATCTCGGGCGCCTGTCGGAATCCGAACAGTGTTTTCCACTGACCGTCATCATGGCCACCCGCGCGACCCTTCATACGCTCGTCCTTGACGCTCTACTTCAAGTAAGTCGGGACAACAAGTACGCACATTGGTCCATGTTTCATGCAGCTCCATTGCTGAGTCTGTCCATCAGCGCTGACGGCAATGACGCTCTCGTGCCAGCGGTCGCTCCTATCGCGGTGGCCAGAGCGTTCGAGCTCTGGAACCAACAGTCGTCCTCTATACTTAGGCTTCTACCACCCGAGCTTATGGCGGAGTGCTTTGGCTGGTTCGACGATATCGACTGGTATTGTGATCTGAGGGCGGTTACAGCGACGTCCCGGCGCTTCAGAGCTATCGCTCTGTCTGCCCCAGCACTTTGGGCGCGTATCGCAGCGGAAGACTTCCGCCACGGACTCAAAGCGATCGCTCTGATGCTTGAGCGCTCGATGCATGCCCCGTTACAGATCGGCTTTCCAAGTTACACTTGGAGCGCATCGGAAGAAGTAGAGGTTGACACATTCTTGACCCGGAACATCTACCGCGCGCACACGATTTCCATCTGCAGCTCTCGCCATCTGGATCAGATCCTTCGCACATTCACCCCTATCTTGCGCAGGCTGCGGGTCCATTGGCTCCCGACGCGGCTCCTTGTCCGACAGTCGGACTGGGCGCCACAGCTGCAGCACATAGAGCTGCATGGGCCGTTCGAGGTGCCTATTCCTCGCAACCCATTCCGCTTTCTTACACACTTTCTCGGCTACATGGAGTGGCACGGAGTCATTTCAGACGCTCGCCGTCTGTTTCAGCTCTGCCCTCAGCTGGAGAGCATGCTCCTCTTCGAGATCACTAGAGATACCTTGCCGCTCTTACCAGTTGGCCCCGTACCGGCGTCTCTTCTGAGTCTCGAGCTTTCTTGTCCTCATTATAGGCCCGGTAACACAGACGACTGCGACCTATCCACATTCGCATCGATGTGGCACGGGCGCCACCTGCGCAACTTCCAGTTAAACTGTGCGAGAGCGCTTCTTATCCTGCTGCAACACTTGCACAGTCTTCGCCTCCGACCTTTGTCACTCGACGTCGACCGCGGCGACCGATTGGCGCGCGTCGTTGTAGATAATGGCGTCGAGTACAGCGTAGCTCTGAGGGAAAACGAGAGTCTAGACTCGAGCGACTGGGATCTCATTGCACCGTATCTTTGCGATCTCACGACACTCACGACACTCGATCTTCCCTGCGTCTTGTCGGCCGCACTCTCTCTACCATCACTGCAGGAGATTATATGGGATACCACCTGGGGAGGATTCGAGCCTGTACTGGAGCACGCTCGCATGCCAGTTCCTCGCCTTCACACGCTCCGGATCCTGACGAGAGCCTTCGGAGACTCAGACTTGGAGCTATCTGCACGTCATCTTCCGGACATGGTGCTCGATCACCTGCTCATCGACGGACAGCGAAATAAGGTCCCTCGGATCGTGATATTGGATGAGACGATGGAATACGTACGAAGCATCGAGTGGATGAGATTCATGCGAGGAACCCGAGCACTCTATGTCGGTGAAGAGCTGTTGTGGGAAGAACCGTAAAACGTGCGGACTATTTACCCTGTCTTGAATTTGTACATTGTTCCGACGGGACGAGTTCACAATCATATTCCTGCATCCAGTTTACGCTCACAACTTATTACACGCAGAGCGTACATCGTCCTCGAGCACGTAAAACGTCACCGATCTCAGACGCAAAGTCACAAAGCTCCTTCGAGGCCTTCTCGTCCTGAGCGACCACAATACAGTAATCCTTCCAATCATCTGACAACTCGGCGCAGTGCAGAGCCAGTTGCTCAAACTGTGCCATATGGAAAGATGGACTGGACAGCTTCGATTCGGACTGGACAGCTTCGGCGCCGAGTATTCGCCGTCGAAGTCGGCCGTTGATTACGTAATCCGGGAGGGTTCTGGGAGAAGTATATGGTGTCTAGAGGTGGATATATAGTCTCAGAAATCATTTTCCCGTTGAGATCTGCTCGGGGCGCGCATTTTCGGACATCCGGCGTGACAAGTCCGACACTTCCGAAGTAGATCTGCCTCCGAATGGAGTTCGAGTGTTATGATGGAATTATCTATAGTGAGTATCCCTACGGAAATCATAGAGCTCTGCATGTTCAATCCGTCTTGATATGCTATGATGAGTCTGCAGAGCATGCCATTGAGAACGGAGATACCGGGAAGCCGGGCTCGGAAGTATCCTGCGCCCAGAGTTCAAGACGGAATATCTCACCCTGAACCTCCTTATAAGTCATGAATGGACTTCTTTCTATGCGCAAATGTCCTCAAGGGTACGGATACGGTGGCAACAAGAGCCTGTGTCACCGATCTGGAGTTAAGGCAAATGGGGACCCATTTGACGTATCGGCAAAACAACGCGGTACGGCTGATTCCCCCGAGTTAATGATTCTTATCTCTTGGATTTAATGGAATGGGGCATTTGATCTGGGAGCGATATGGTTGTGGAATTCCGTATCGGAGGCAGATCTGCTTCGGAAGTGTCGGACTTGTCACGCCGGATGTCCGAAAATGCGCGCCCCGAGCAGATCTCAACGGAAAAATGATTTCTGAGACTATCTATCCACCCCTAGACACCATATACTTCTCCCAGAACCGTCCCGGATTACGTAATCAACGGCCGACTTCGACGGCGAATACTCGGCGCCGAAGCTGTCCAGTCCGAATCGAAGCTGTCCAGTCCATCTTTCCATAGTGCCAGACTCCACGGGTACCAAGCATCCACTGCCCCGACCGTCCTGAGGCTATATGCCATCCGAACGCAGTCCGTGACCCACACGCCATCGTGATAGAACTCGGCCAGAAGACCGGTAATGTCCATTCCTCGCCGACGCATCGTGCAGAGACTCGTACTGAGCACACCAGCAAGCATGAAGAGACGCTTGGGCTCGCACTTGACATTAATCATGGTGTGCCATAACGAGCATGCGACCCCGTCTGGAACGAGGAACTCGGCCAATATTTGTCCTCGATCGCGAGCGGTGCGGACCATGCGGAGATGTCCTGTCCGTCTAGAGATGAGGACTCCGAACCAGTCAGCTGCCCAAAATACACCCCTGTTTCGCTGTTCGAAGCTTTGCTGTATTACCGCATCGTACGTCGTATCGGGGTCGCAATCGTCTGATGTCGCAAGAGATGCCAGATTACGGACTGCACAGTGCAGGTCCTCGAAGAGGTCGTCGTAATTCATAGACTTTGCATCTACGCTTTGCATTTCCACACGATACACGTCCTTCAAGAGACCAAGCGACAGGACTATGACTCGAAGCGACCACGAGCGTTTCATGACGGGGGAATTGAAAAGCCGAAGCAGACGCTGGATATCGGATATGCGAAACGCGTCGGGATGTGTTCTCTTTCGGCTGGCCTCTATCAAGACCGCAACATCTAACACCATCGCGCAGACAAGACTGTCGCAGATAGGGATGGTGTGATTATCAACCAATAGCCTGCTCCAGAGCTCGATGCAGCGTAGGCTTGGAACGTCTTCCCCTTGAGTGCCAATATCCAGACCCACAACGCGCAGAACGGAGGACAGGCGCATGTGCACGAAGCTCAGCTCGGGGTCCGAGCACTCCCCGAGCGACCCCATCGCCTCGAGAATGCGTAGTCCTGCTACTACGGCTAACCGAGGATGCTCGATTGTCTCGTTTAACAGAAGGGCGCAAACAGCAAATGCGCTGGATCGCGAACGAAGGACGTATCTCCCGTCCTGAACAAGATTCATGACTGGTTCATGCCGTCCCGCAATCTTCCAGTTCATCGCGGCTTCCAAGAGACCCAGGTCGAAGTCTGCGGTGGCCGGGAGCGTCCGCTGACCCAACAGGTAGTATGACCAGCGGATGTTGAAGTCTCTCCATGAATCCGTCCAATAACGGGAGAGCACGAGCGTGCTCTTTAGAAACCGAGCGTAATCGAGCATCGCCATATGGTCATTGTAATGAGGATCGAACGATGATGAGCCTAACTCGTGGAATATCTTTGAGAGCCGGGCAAGAAGATCGTACTGGGCATCGCCTTGCATAAGATAGCTTATGGTCTGAGAGGTAGGGCCTATAGACCCAATAGCCTGGACTGCCAAAGAGGCGACTTGTTCGTTCGACGACGCTAATAACAGGCTGAGTGCGCCGGCAGTAAGGTCTGGGGCACGACTCTCAGCTAAACTGTCCGCCCAAGTGGAGGGACTCGTTCGCGCCATGAGCTCTTGTCGAGCACGGAGATCGGCGAATTCTAGGATCCTCTGAACGTATTTGGCCAGAGGAAAGGACGACCGCAGGTAGGTGGTGAGAATATGTGTGGTGCACCGCGCAGCAACGTTCATAAGTCGCTCGTGTGCGGCACACCAGATGTCGAGTATCTGAGTCGTAAGAGGCGTCCTGAAAGGGCATGCTACATTCCACAGCGGAATGAGTAGGCCACAGATGTACAGACCACCAACTGGAAGGATGATCGCGATCAGTGCGTAGGCAATCACAGCGTCTAGTGGTAGAATAAGGAGCACAAGACCAGTAAGGAACAAGAAGAGCGACAAGTGAAGCGCCGCTGGCAGCGACGAGATGATTCCGTCTACACGCCATCGCCGCAAAGCGCCTGAGTAGAGCACATGCCTGCGCGCCCAGTGTGCTGCCGACTGAGAAGGCGCCGTCATGCGAGTGTGGTACTCCTGAAGCCACTGTTTGGCTAGGATGCAGAGAAGAGCGACGAGCAAGGAGATGACGAGGCTGACAAGCCATAGGGCGTTTATCCACCGACTATTATTGCTCTCAGGGGTGACCCCGAGCGGCTGCAAGTGGCGAACGCTCGAAGCCGATGCGTTCTGAGCGCTGGCAATCGCAAACAGCACATCGGCCATGTACGCCACAGGATCGGGACGTAGCGACTTGTACGAGTCGACGATGAATGTTGTCGACACAGCAGAAAACAAGCCAGACTAGAAGAAGAAGCAAATATATCAGAGCAAAGTTTGAGATCGTGCGGGTGATACGAACGAAAATGAGCAACACGTCCAGCGTCCGATTCCATGACTGGAAGGCCACCGCATCTGGGCCGGTCACTTCCTCTCGATATGCCGTCCAAACGCGGGCGTTGTCTGCGGCTTCCTCTCCAAAAGCGTCGGTGCGAGAACGATCCATGTTTGATCAGCGCTGTAGAGGACGTGACGGGACAAGACGAAGAGGCAACCGCTTTTCCGAACTCCGGATCCGCCCCTTTCCCGTCAACCAGTGCAGCGCCCAGCGCTCAGCGCTCAGCGCTCAGCACCCGACACTGTTTGATCTCGGAAGCTCTCAAACAGCGTCGGAAGCTCAAAGAGATGTTCGCATGTTGCACAGGGATCTAGGAGTTGTGATCCAGGATGGTGCAGTTGCAGAACTGTCGAGGAACAAGGCTTCCTTGCAATGAATGCTTTGCAGCGTTGGGACGTCAACGAGGTGTCCCCCAGCGAACTTGTGGACGATCAGTTACTACAATCTACTGGTGCCATGGCGCTTGAATCGACTCTGTGCTTCCGAGTGTGCCAATGTTAGCTACGTGAAAGAACCCCGCTTTGGTCTTAGAAGCAGGGCCTTGGTACCTTCCTGTCTCTTACTGTAACTGACCCATGTGCACCAATCATTCCCGAGGCCCGGAGTAGGCGACAAGGTCGGACTGTACAAATAGAGTTCTTCAAGTTCGCCAACACGGCTCAGGCTGAAGATCACTACGACGCTCAGCAGACGTCGTAGAGGCCCGGCCACGTTCTCGACACAGTTCCAACACCTGTGCGCTTTCAGGAGGGAGCTGTGCTGCAGAAATTACGGTACATGATCCGTCGTCGTCAGAGGAAGTTGTAACCTCCCACAACGTGGGAGTGAGTCCTGCGGTGGTAGAACCCATATCTCCGCTCGACGTATGCCTCTACCCAAGATCGAACACAATTGCACGTCTTGATTACACGATACGCACTTGCTCTCGGACGGACGAATAGAGTACCAGTCAAGATTGAAGCAGGGCACAGGAAATGGTTATAGAGTTGTACAGATGTGCGATGTTCAGTGCGCAGCTACATCCACTACGCGAAATGCTTCTTGAGCTTGTCCTAAGTAACCGCGAGTCAGCAGGCCAATCAACACGCAAAAGAAAAAGTAAGAGCAGACGAGACGCACGTTAACAGCATCCATATACGCAGTCGTCGTAACCCAATGCTCGCGCTTCACCCTACCCCCCACACACACGCACCATCAGCACCACCACCACCTCCAACGAGCACAGCACACGCACCCTTGAGTCCCATGAATAGCAATAGCAAGATCCTTGGTCATAACGCCCTCCTTATCAATCAACTCCACACACGCCCCCTCCAACGTCTCACAATACTTCTTCAGCGACGCATTATCGTCAAGTTTCGCACGGAAGGCGAGGCCGCGGGTCCAGGCGAAGATGGAGGCGACGGGGTTCGTGGAGGTTTCGCGGCCTTTTTGGTGTTCGCGGTAGTGTCGCGTCACGGTGCCTAGGAGGAAAGGAGGATGAGGAAGGAGGAAGGAGGAAAGGAGGGAAAGGATGGTGGAAGGGGAAATGGGGACGGACCGTGTGCTGCTTCTGCCTCGATCGTCTTGCCGTCTGGCGTGATAAGTTCGCTCGTCATCATACCCAACGAGCCGAATCCTAGGTGCACGCAAAGTCACATCAGCGTCACTCCATACAGAAGCGAACGAAACTCGACGCACCTTGCGCAAGAATGTCGCTCTGCACATCCCCATCATAATTCTTGCACGCCCACACGAACCCACCGCTCGACTTGATCGCCTGCGCGACCATATCGTCAATAAGCCGATGCTCGTAATAGATCCCCGCGCCCTCGAAGGAGCTTCTGTACTCCGCCTCGTAGATCTCTTGGAATATATCCTTGAAGCGGCCGTCGTACTTCTTCAGGATCGTGTTCTTCGTCGACATGAACTATAAAGGAATGGAAGGTGAGAAAGATGGAGGTGGGAAAGGGGAAGGAAGGGACTGACCAAAGGCATCTTCTTCTCGAGCGCCATCTTGAAGGACGAGTGCGCAAAGCCGGTGATACTCTGCAGCGCGTCAGCAATCGTCCACCACACTCGCGCGTACGTGGACGCACCTCGTCCGTGTTGTACATGCTCATCGCGACACCAGGACCCTTGAAATCAAACACGTTCATCTCCACCTACAGCACCACCACCACCTCATCATCAGACGCCCATTCCCTTCCCTTTCCCTCGCAAGCGCACCTTCTGTCCCCCCTCGGGCGTAAAGACCAACTGCAACTTGCCCGGTCCAGGGACAATATAATCCGTGCTGCGATACTGGTCGCCGAAGGCATGACGGCCGATGACGATGGGCTTCGTCCAGCCGGGGACGGGCTTGGGTATCGAGTCGAGGACGATGGGCTCGCGGAAGACGGTGCCGCCGAGGATGTTGCGGATCGTGCCGTTGGGCGACTTCCACATCTGCTTCAGCTTGAACTCTTCGACGCGCGCTTCGTCGGGCGTGATGGTCGCGCACTGGTGGGAAGACGCGTTAGTCAGACGTCGAGGCGGGGCAGAGTTGGTGTGGGTGCGCAAGATGGGCGAGGACGAGAGGCTCAACGCCAGGCAGACGAAGCGAGCAAGTCAGACGTCGAGGCACATGGGTGCGCAGGACGAAGCAAAGAAGTCAGGCACGCGAAGGCGAACATACCTTGATACCGACGCTGTACTTCAGGATAGCTTCGGCGCTGTCGATTGTTACTCGGTCTTCCGTCTAGAACCCACACAAGTATGAGCGAGGAGCAGTCAAAGCAGCGTGGACATGCGCGCACCGCGTCACGATGCTCGAGCCCAAGGTCGTAATACTTGATGTCCAGCTTCAAGTACGGAAGGATGAGCTGCACCGAGGGCCTTGTTAGCAGCAGCAGCAGCTCGTGACGCGACGACGCACTTCCTCGCGAATCTTCTGCCATATAATGCGAGTCATTTCGTCGCCGTCCAGCTCGACAACCGGGTTCGTGACGACAATGCGCTTGTCGGCGCCTGCAACGCACAGAGATGAGTCAGTTCTGAGGTACGACTAAGAATAGCGTGGAGCATCGAGTACGACGTGACAGCGAGTCTTAGGCAGAGAACGAGCTGGCAGGCAAGACCAGTGTCCCGCCTCGCCGTAAGGTATGGTCGAGTCAAAGCCGTACAGCGTTGAGCAGCCGTGGTCGCCGGGACGTCGGCCAAGGCATGCACGGCGCATACGAGTGCCAGAACGACTGATACAACGTGACTAGTACACACACACCAACGCCTGCAGCCTACAATCGAGGTGGTACGTCGTTCCCAACGATTCGGCGAGCCGCCAGCGCACAGCTCCGTGCCAAAGAAGACGAGCAAGCCAGATACTCACCAGTCGCCATTGTGCGCCGCGCGGCCAGACTGGCGAGCGGGCGTGAGGCCACCCGGAGACTGCGACGTGCGAGCATGATGGTGGTGGGTGACGAAGGGTGAAAATCCGGGGTAGGAGATCAGATGGCTCGCCGTCGAGTTCAACCAGCGGAGCGGAACAACCCGCGCCGGTCGTCCGGGAGCCCCTGGTGAGCTGACACGCATGCAGATGTCACGGGTACGACCAGGGTACGACGTGTCTTCGGTCAGTTGGACTGTCATTCGATAAGGAACAGCGCTGGGGAGCGATTGGTTTAGAAGTTACAGTACCGACGAAGGGAGCAACACATTATCATATACCTCGCCCGCAATGTCCCAGTGAAGAGTATGAGCACGGAGAATCAAGCCGTATGCGTTCAAGACCAAGGGAGACAAGCATTGATAGCGCCTGAATTGAAGCGGAGGGAAGTGGTTGGCACTGAGGTGCGCGTTCGTGACTGATTCGTATCCGCCAAGTGTCGCCAATCGTGCTAAAAGATTTCCTGGTAGGAGCACTATAGTATGGAAGACTGCCACCGAGACTGTTGCTCAGGGCGAGAGCATCGCTCGAAAGAGGTTGGTAAAAAGCGTGACGGAGGCAAGCGAGGATGTAGCCCGAATCGCACGGGTTCTGAACGCTGAACAGCAGCAAGAATGAGCGTAGACTTGTTACAGCGTTCAAGTGCACCTGTAATCCATAACCAGACGTGTGAGCGAACCATAGGATGGTAGATGTGGACGGCGCGTCAGTTCTACCCTGAAAAGCCAAGCCGGAATCGACGCGGTAGCCTGGTCAGACCCTGCGCGCAAGACGTCCCGACCTTATAGCCCAGCTCACTGAGGGTAGGAAGTCAAGGAGGTAAACGCGTCGCGTGTAAAGTCCGGTTGACATTGAGCCCGAGGATCGTCGCTCCAACTCACGAACACCTCAAATCATGTGAAAGGTCGCATTGGTAAAGAAAGACATTCGTCTATACTAGTCTTCAAAAAAGAAAAAACTCGACAACAAAAACAAAGCACACTCCCAGAGTAAGAATTACGCAAAAGTGCCCCTCTCAAGACAGAGTTTCTATGGATGCGTGCAACATCCCCAGCGAGAAGAGAGATTAGTTCAGTTGTAAGGCTTGATCTGGTCGCAGTGCGCTTCAGCCGCGACGTAGAAGTTGTCAAGGTTCTGGTTGAGCGCCGCACGGAGGGCGCCGTGCGGGTTCGGGTAGAGCGCGACCGTCGAGTTGACAAACTATTGCGAGTATCAGTCTCAGCGCCAGGTTGACGATGAGTAGGTACGAACCTTCTCGTACAATGCGCAGACGAGCTCAGTCTGCGTGCCCATGAAGTTCGGATCCGCGACGAAGTTGTTAACTAAGAACACCCACTATCAGCCTCGTCACCACAAGATAGTGAGCCCAAATACGGACCGGAACCGTTGTTGAACCCAGGAATATAATCATGCGCCGCCTGCACAAAGTCCAACTCCGAGTCGCTGGCACTACTCACAGTCCCCCTCCGATGGAAATCCTTCGGCATCCGATGATCTTCAAAGAATCCACGCATGACTTTCAGATCGAGTCCGGTTTCGCCTGCTGCGCGCAGACGCCCGTCGATGAAGAAGACGATGGGGAAGACGGCCTCGACGAAGGCTGTGTTGAAGCGCGGGTTGGCGAACTGTGCGAGTTAGTGACGAGCCAAGAGTAAGGTTAGGAGGTCTGTCAATGAATGAGTGTGAACGTACGTTGAAGGTTGGGTTGCGGGCGATGCTATCCTGGACACGCTGGAAGCGGACCTCCGCCGCGGCGGAGGCGTTGTACTTGCCACCGCCGACCTTGTTGCTAATATCCACGAGCTGGTAAATAGGATCCGTATTAGTGTGGGGTCAGGTACGTTGGCTGAATATAGAGTCGCACCTGCTGGAAGAGCGTCTCGTTGAAGGAGTGGTTGTCGCCGAGGAAAGCGTCACTCCGGGTCAAGCTCGCATCACCTGAAGTTGAGATCAGATTCGTTCCATGTTAACTGACACACGCTATGACGTACCCTCGAACGTTCCGTGCGTGTTGAGACCGCTCGCGAGGGCCGGCGGGGGAGGAGCATGTCCCGTGAGCCACGACATGCCGCCTACGATGCGCTCGTTCAGCAAGGAGAGCAAAAGCGTACCGGTACCGCTACTCACCAAGGCTGAGCAAGTTTGTCAAGTGGTTGCCATTGACGAGGAAAGCGGCGTAGGTGACCTGCGCATCGCGTCAGCCTGGGGGATAACAATGAAGTCTGGCGGGATTGAAGACTCACGAGCACAGCGCGCTTCCTACAGTACCAAATATCGTCAGTAATGTATATGTAACGCGTCAAAGACATTAGACGTCACCATTCCATGTTGTACCCTGTGGATAGTTTAGATCGGGGATACGCGAGTTAACAGCCTGAGCGCGCACGTACCATTCTGCACGGCGGTGACGATCTCACCGGGCGTCACGATCCCGTTGCGAGGAAGCCACTACACGACAATCAGCCAAATATCGAATCGACGCGAATAAAGTGAAGAAACGTACACCGTGCGACGCGAGTGCGTTGAGACCGGGGCAGGGACCTACAAATCCGAATCCGTCAGCGCGACACTTGGGATCAAAATCCAATGCTCTTACCGCGCTGGTCGCCTGCACGAAGTGGCTTCCACTGGTGGTCCTTGTCGACGACCAGCTTCAACGAGGTGTCCGTAATCGGGGGAGGAATCGGCTGTCCACCGACGACCTTGACGCTACGCGCGAACGCATCGACTTCGTCGCGCGTAAGACCGGCCAGGGAGTCGTAAGGCTGAAGCGCAGGGAAGGCGAGAACGCCGACGAGCTGGAGGAGGACGGAGAGCTTGACAGAGAGGAGCATCGCAAGGATAGAGTACTGTAGCTGGAAACTGGAGAATGAAGACGTGAGAGACCCACGCACCTTTTATACGACGTCCTGAGTAACGACATTTTCGTCACGGAGACAGCTGCCGTCTTGAAGGAGAGGTTCCGAGACCGAGAGGAAGTTTATCCACCAATCGCATTCGTCGCGTTACTGTGGGCCTTCTCGCAACTCGGCATACGGGATATGTGCGGACGGGCACTGCTACCGACCGATGGGCTTCGAAATTTGACTGGACTACGTACGTGCTGCACTTGGACCCTTTACTGGAATGCTATTCGAGCCGCGTACGAGGCAGCTTCAGCCCAAGCCTTTTTGAGAAGATGCCACAGGTCGTACCCAGGGGTGCAGAGCCTAATGTCGACAAGTCCTGGCACCGCTGTCCAAGGCAGTAATCGCGTACAGTCAAAGCATAAAACGGCGTGCATGTTGCATGAGAAACGTTCATTTGCCGTGCACTGTAATGCTGCTTACCCCCGGAGGAACCTCAATTCACCGATAGTGGCTGTCCGCGTCAAAACGGCGGCCGTGTTTGTTCTCGTGTTCCGTTTCGGGCGCTATATACGGAATTATGTTGCGGTTCATCCGGCACCGCAGCCCTCGGTGCGTTGAGCCAGATGTCATGGCACATCGCCGGGTGTAGTAACCTCCTCCCTCGTCCAGAACAGGTGTTCTCCTACGTAGATGTCGTGCGCGTATCGTGTGAGTGCGGTGATAGCTGCGCATTGGACGTCGGCCACGGACGGCTCCTTGAGAACTAGTCGAGGAAGGAGTCGAACTGTGTCGTCTGCAGTTAGGCAGAGACGACTCTGTAGTAGATCCTTCTCCTTGGACAGTTTCGAAAGATCGGATACGAAGAGTACAAGACTGGCGGTGTACAACCGTGGGACGCAGAGGGTATTACTGTTCGGCTGACGAGGAGTAGGCCACTCGAGAAGGTCCAGCTCGAGCTGGATGAGAGAGGGAAGCGTATCAATCTGCTCGATCATGGCGTCCATCTGCCAGCACTGGATCGTCAATTTCGTCAGGTTGACGAAGCAGGAAGTGCCGAGTACAGCGAGTGCTGCCTCGAAACTGCTTTCATTGAATGTGAAGCACATTCTTTTGTCGTCGTCTTCGATTGTAGCGATGTATGGCACTATATCCATAGTCCAAGAAGCGTGCTGGTAGCTGGACCATAGAGGGAGTATACACTGCGCAGCGTGCGCTCCGTCGATCCTGACGTTTCTGAGGTGCATCCCGTAGAATTGCTCGATGTATGACGTCAAATCGCAATCGGATTCGAGGTGAATGTCAACGAGCGTGTCAGGAATCGGGGCCTCGGGCAAGAAGGGTACTGAATCTGGAGTGATGAATTCGAGCCGAAGATTGACCAACAGCGGACAGAGTCGGAATAGCCGTCGCGCGTCAGATGGCAACCAGCCCCAAAAGTGCGTCAGAAGACAGAAAGGGCTACGTCCTGCGGATGGCAGTGCAAACGGGCCGCGGATTTCAACGTAACGTGCGTTGGGAGCCCAATCCGAATTGAGCATCGTAACCTGGGGGGAACAACTGACGAGTGACCGCAAGCGTGGCATAGGTTGCATGAAGAATGCAGCTGATGATGCGGCTTCGGAGCCGTTGATAGTCAAAGAGCGGATTCGTGAAGACTCGGATGCCAGAAGATGCAGGATTTGCTCATTTCCGTCGAAGTAACTCGAGTATTCGATGTCCAGAGGCGCCCGTTTCGAAATCGCCAACAGGTGCTTCACACCTTCTAAAGAGCGTCTGTAGGAGAGTCTCGAGATGTCGATTTCACTCCAGAGGGACGGTGCGTTGCGAGTGATAGTTCGAATAAGACGCGATGTGCGGGTAAGGCGCACGATGTCCGAGAGAGGGAGGTGGGAGAAAGCCTGTACGAGCAGTTCGGGTGGAAGCCGGGTAAGAAGTCCACAAGCCGCCGCGTTGAATCGCTCCGCGGCGTCAGCAGCGGCGCTATGCACTACATCCGTAACGGCTTTTATTGCCGCGATCATGTCGACATCAAGACGAGTGCTTGGGTGGGATTAATGGGTGTGGACGTCGCTCCATATAACACGCACGTTTGACAATAATCGTGAAGCAAGGCGGCGTGGACGCTGTTGTAGATAGCGTCGCGGCGTTCTGGGCTTAGAGTCATGGTCGAAAGCAAGCCTGCAAGCCGTTCCGGTAATAGCCGACCCGTGTGAATAGCGCTGATCCGGAAGTCTCGGCCACGGCGCAAACGGTAATGCGGAACCCAGTACGGGAGCCCAACCGTTATCCCCGTAGTATTTTAAGAACCGGGGTTCTTCTACTCCGGCAGCACTTCCCGCATTCCGCCTGGAAAGCTGAACTGATTCGCAAAAGTAATGCAACGCACACGCACTACTACATGCAGTAGTAACAGTACGTACACCAAAGTCTAGATTGGAAGAGGCAACCCCTGCGCGGCTCCTAGGACCTTACCGCTCATGATATCACCGACACTTGGCGCAGGAACGGGCAGCTCAGGCACGGCATCGACACTCGGCAGGCCGCTCGGGACTGGTAGACTACCCGTTCCACCCGCGCCGTTGGGGGCCGTCGGGAGCGAGCCCGCGTTGACTGGCCCAGTTTCGTTCGAGTTCATATCTATCGCCGTATTTGAGTTCGAGTTCGACAATCAGCTGCGGGTGAAGATTGAGACGCACTAATTCCAGGCATCGGTGCGCCGAGGACGACGGCGATAGTGAGGAGGGAGGAAGCGAGGGTGAGAGCGTGCATGTGAAGGAGTGTGAGGAGCAACTGCTGTGATAGTGTATTGGGAAGACGGTTGGGACTCTCAGCAGCCCGGACGCGCCGACCATATATATACCCAGAACTGTGCCACGTAGTAGCCTTCTAGAAGGCATTAGCTTAGAAGAAAAAGCACCGCTTCTTCTCATGAATGGGCTTCGACGATTTAGAATCATTAGTAGCCTTCTAGTCGCTACGATTGAAGCAGCTTGCCTCTGACACGGCTGTGTCGAGGCGGCTTGCAGATGAGAACGAGTGATCCAGGTCGAGGCTTGGTCGTTACTTCGCCCGTGTTTTTCGTGTCAGGCTAGTAGAATTGCAGACGGAGGCTCGTGGCATTATTAATGTTACGCGCCACATTGACCAAGCTTAGAAGCCCGTGAACGTGAACAAAGCATCGTCGTCATTGGAATTAAGAGTATAGTAAAGCAGCGACGTGTACAATTGACCCCGACTGAATCGTGTACAAAACCGATACAGACAGACACGAGCTCAAGCACGTAAATTTTCACGGCAGTTTCGGGACACCCTCTAACGTTTTCGCATCAAGGGGCAATTTCGCAAGAGCTCCAGCAGCATTCCCAAAAGCTCCAACTGCAGGAAGCGCGCCTGAATTTGGTAGACCAGGCGGTGCGTCCGGGACTGGGAGTCCGCCTTGTCCCGCAGCGTCGGCGATCTGCGCTGGTACGACCTTCGAAGGGTCGATTCCTGCGCGCAAGAGATTTGAGTCACGCTCGACGCGACAGACAAAGATAATCACGTACGAAGGTCTGGCGCAGGGGCGGCGACGACGCTTAGGGCAAAGATGGAGAGGAGGGCGAGAACGGCGCGAAGAATGCTGAACATCCTGACGTTCCAGTTTGGGGATTAATCGTTATAGAGAATCGGTTGGAAGCAAAGTGGAGGCTTATATTGTCGGCGGTGGGAAGAGAAAAATCCTGATCGGGCTTCAGAAGAAACGTCTAAGTCTAGAAGCAAAGCGAAGGTGAACGGCGAAGTCACGATAGTCGAGGATCACTGAAGCGCGAAACGCGGACGGAGGACTGGGGAACCTGCGCCAGAAAGCCTCTGGAGACCAAAATCGGGTTACCAATGGACGCGTTCTGGACCCGGAGAGAGCGAATAGTGCGACGAAGAGGAGAGACGAACCCGTGCGGGGAGTATAAAATACCGGAGGAGACTGCTGTAGTGGACGCAAAGAACGGTGAAATGAGCCTATTGTCTTTCGTCATCTTGTATCTTGGGTTCGCCGCGATGGGTCTACCGACCACCAAGCGTGCCGAATCATCTACTCTTCGTACTCGCCTGTCAATGCTCTCTGTGTGTACACAACCACTTTCCGCTGAAACGGACTAACACCTCTGACCATAGGGATTCATGCCAGCGCTGGAAACCCGAGCGTCATGGACTCGAACAACTCTGTCACTCATACCTTCTGGCTTACTGTACGTGAGCGCCTATAACAGCTTCAAACGCAAGATGGGGCGAAATATTGCCGCGGACCAATTGACTGGCTTGAGACACTCTCGTGTGCCCTTCAGCACGGCTTACTCTGTTTTCTTCTCCGTGACGCGCGTCTTCGTCGCGTCTTTGCTGCAGTTGACTCAGCTGACTCAGCTCAACGTCGATCTTCAGAACTCCTGACAAAGCGCTCACGCGCCTCATCTATGCTATTTAACCGCAGTCTACGCTCTCACACGAAGCACACACCTCACTTCCGTCTCCGAATAGTCGAAATCGGATACCATGTCGACTCATATCGCGCTTCTCGCACAAACTCCAGGCGGTTTGGCGGAGACAACCGTCCCGACGCCAACGCCTAAGGATGGCGAAGTCCTCGTACGGGTCGAGTACACTACGTTTGTACCACTGGACGTCGAGATCGGAGAGCGCCCGTCGCCTCAATTGCGCGACGCCATGTACCCGTTCGTTCCAGGGTTCAACCTGGCTGGCCACGTGGTCAGAGTTGGTCCTGGTGTAACCGCGGCGGAATTTGTTATAGGAGACCGGGTACGTCTCCTTCGTTATCCGATCTGAATTTTGCTGATTGTCCGGTGCTCCTGGCAGGTTGCAGGCTTCGCGATCCCAACATACGGCAGCGGTGCGAAAGGAGCGCAGGAGTTTGCTGTCCTGCCTAAAGTCGCCCTCACAAAGGTACGGTGAACCTTTTCCCGCGTGTTTCTCAGTCAGAAGTCTCAACATGCGCATCTCCCCCTGCATCTTTAGATTCCGAACACTCTCAGCCTTGACGACGCGGTCACGATCCCGGACCACTTTGCGACGGCGTGGTGGACGTTTTTGAACCACCTTGAACTTCCCCTGCACGTGCCGTCCGAGAGCGCATCAGCCTCGGTCTCCTTCGTCGACTCTTCCTTTCTTATTTACGGCGCGGGCTCTACGACAGGACAGTTCATGCTCCAAGTTCTCGCCATCTTCGGCTGTCGTCGCGTCATCGCCGTCGCCTCGCGCTCTAATCACGCGCTGTTACTCTCGCTCGGCGCGACGAACGTTGTCGACTATCACGACGCCGACTGGACGCAACAGGTTCTCTCCGCAAGCGGAGGACAGGCGGTGGATTACGTGGTCGACATCATCGCGACAGACAAGTCCCTCACTGGCGTGGCGACTACTACGGATTCGCACAGTAAAGTCGCCATTCTTCTGCCCATTAAGTTTGGGCAGGATAGCATTGTCTCCCAGCCCGGAGAGCCAGACGCGCGTTTCCTCTGGGAGCTCTCAAACGATGAGAACCCATTCCCGAAGGAGATCAAGTTGGGGTACGTGCGCACATTCTTATACGACCAGGTGAGTGTTAAATTTTGGAAACGCGCATGGGACAGCTGCTGACAGGTTATGGGTAGAGCGAATACTTGAAGGAAAACCTCCTGACGAAGATCCTACCGTCCTTGCTCGAGTCAGGATCCATCAAGCCTGTGCCGAAACGTGTCATCTCCGAGCCTTCGGGGTCGTTTACAGCTCGCGTGAACGCTGCGCTCGATCTTCTTCGTTCGAACGCTGTCAGTGGATACAAGCTCGTAGTAAAGGTTTGATACTATTCGTCGCCTTGTAAATATAATGATATTTTGAATCTTTTCTTCGAATCGTCATACCACAAAGACAGGGTTAAGGGACACATGAGCGCCTATCGGCAAGCCCCGTTTCTCTTCCTTTTTTCGCGCCAACATGGCTGACCACCGGCCGTGTACGAGGCGCCTACCACCTGAGGTACTCTGCACGATATTTGAGCTCCTTAATTTCGGGGATCGGGTCTTGGCGACACATATTTGCCGCTATTGGCGCGAGACTTCGTTGAACGCGCCAGCAACGCTGTGGTCGCACATCGTCACGCACGGAAGGAAATCTGGCGTCTTCCTTGCGCAGCTAGAGCGCGCCAGGAGCGTGCCTGTTTACATCCGGGCGGAGCCAGCGGAAAAGCTCATAGCGGAAACCATGCTCGCTATCCAGCTGCATATGGCGCACATCGTGGAGCTCAGTGTCACGTGTACCGGCAACAACGGCGTCGATGGCATTCCCAGGGGAATCGCTCTGCTTATACTCGATGCGCTCAGGCGGCCGGCTCCATTGCTGACGGATCTGTCGCTGACGGTCTTCGACGAGACGTTTATGGACGAAACGCTCTCACATTGCGTCCCCGAGGACTTTCTTGGAGAGAACGCCCCTCTCTTGCAGAATATCTACCTCTGCGGGAGCCTCCATGTGCCGGCTCGATGCGACGCGTTTCAAGCCGTGACAGTCGTTAACTACGACGCACACGCTCCTCCGTCGGGCATGTCGCTGGTGGAATTCGATCAGCTCTTCCCCTCACTCGAAGAGCTCGATTTCTGTGGCCAAGGGTTTACGATTCCACCCGGAGTCCGTTCTGTGCATGCAGGCCGCCTCCGCTTCCTGGGCAGTCTGACGGATGATCTTCCAGCGGCATGTTTCACGTACTACGGATGTCACGAGATTCCTCGCGTCTTCTGTGGATATATTGATGGGTGGGACTGGCTCGACTTCTTCCTCTGTGGTGGACGTCGCGAGGTACGAGCACTCTGTATCGGAAGCGGCGGACGGCATTGGAAGATCTTCGATACCGAGGACCGAGCGTTCGACGTGATCAACCTCATCCCTTCCTCGTGGCCACAACCCTCATCGATGCGAAGCCTGACGGCTCTGTGTCTGCTGGAAGTGGATCTCACAGAGGGCAACGTCCAGTTTGTTCCCCCGCTGCCGACCGTGTCGTCCTTGACAATTATCTTGTTGCCGTATACGGGGCCATGGGGCGAACCGTACGCCGAGCCCCCAAACATCTTCACATGGCCGTTTTGCGTTGCCGAAATACACGTACCGAGTCTACGGAAATTGCAACTCGCTCAATGCGGAGCAAACGGTAGAGCAGACTGCTTCCTGCCAGCCGTAGTCGCTCCGGACGATATTATTCGGTTCATCAACGCCTGCTTGGTCTTCGACGCTTCCCGTCTGGACGAAGTAGTGCTTCGTCAAGTTGATCTATATGCCGGCATCCCTTCTGCGATCGGCGAACTGCTTGAACGGGTTGCGTCGGTAACAGTCAACTCGGCAGCCTACGACCTTCCTTTCGCCAATGAAATCACCGAGTGGAGGCAGTAGGTCCGTACGTGTACGTATCACCATGACTGCAGTCCTGATCCTCTCGAGACCGTCGGGTGTAACGCAGTCACTACCGTCGGATGAATCTAGAGTGTGCGTCTGGCCTTGTGACCTTGACATGCGAGCACCGTTACACGTGTACTCTGCACTGGTAGGGCTGCATGCTTCTTCACACGGGAGTATTGAGGCGCGAACAGCGACAACTCCCGCTGCCACCCTGAACGATGGATGTACACCGCCTGCGATAGGACAATTATAAAGCGGGCGCCACAGTGCTCAGTGAAGCTCCATACCTACTCCTATCTTTTCCTTCCCTGCCTTTCACGTTCCATCTATGGATCCCATGACCGCTAGACAATATACTCTTGCTATTGTGAAGAGTGAGCCTCCGCATGCTCTGTCAGGATTAGACACACGACACTGAACATGGAGTAGACGTTACTCGTGTTGCCCTCGTGCTCGCTGCCCTTCTATGCCTTATATGCGTGCACATAACCAAGGCGCACTTGAGCCGCGTGTTTTGACTGAGCCCGCCGTGTCGGAAGCGTGGTCACTGGCACTGCTACCTTTGTCGTACTACCTGCATGCTGTAAGTAAAATAAAACACCAGATACTGTATACACAAACTCGCGCCAGCATCCTGAAGAAATTCCTTGGAGACTTTCGAGAGCACGTGACGAATTAAAACCGGAAGCTAACTTACGGGATCAAAGTGGCGCGTGTTTGCTTCTTTCCCTCTT
Source organism: Exidia glandulosa HHB12029 (assembly GCA_001632375.1). NCBI lineage: Eukaryota > Fungi > Basidiomycota > Agaricomycetes > Auriculariales > Exidiaceae > Exidia > Exidia glandulosa. The sequence continues at coordinate 3,739 of KV426118.1, read as the reverse complement.
ACCACCACCATCCTTGCGCCGCCTGCACGCCCGCGCGCTGCTCAACGTCTATAGCCGGACACCTTGCCGGGCTAGGAATATCGTCTACCGCGTCGACTTGAATCCTCGACACGCTCCTATCATAAGCGTCTGGGCTCTGCACCGTTTGTCTGGCGTCAGCGCAGTGGATCCCTCGATACCGAGCGAGCAACAGTCATAACTCTTAAACATGCTACGCGACCTGTGGCTGTTGAACTTCCTCCAGCGCCGCCGGAACATGCGCGTTGCTGCTCTCATAGACGCACTGCTACTCAATCACTGCAACATTGTTCATCAGCGTCTGAACCCGCCTCACGTCTTTGCGGCATCGATCTACAAAACAGTGTGCATCGTCTGCTCTCGGCCGTAACGTCCGTCTTCCGGGAATACAGGATTACTGCATGCGCAGAAACGATCTGAGAACATTTCCGTGCGTGTTTGCCTCTGGGTATACAGTGGCGCACTGATGGCGAAGTCCTACGCAGTGACGCACTGTTTCATTTCGAACACCACCCGCATGTTACTGGCGGTGACTGCAGTAGCCTCCCGTTCAGACTGCCTGCTAATCGTCCCTCTCCGCCGTGGTGTTTCTAGCCTCAGGGCTCGATGGATCAATCCAACGTGCTTAGAAGTACTGACTAGTACTTGTCACCCTCAAAAACTTGGTTTCGGTCGCTGGTCGAGAGCAGAGATGTTGGCACTCGGTCGTCTTCGCTGATCTGGTGCTGACATCTCTCGCAGGATCCACTAGAGAAGGGCGAACCACATCGACCAGGTATATATATTCCTCGGTGTTTAATAAATGTATTACACTAGTCTAATGGGCAAACGTGCTGACAGGTAGGTTGTTTTGTGCGCGATCGCACTCCGGATCGCCCGTTGCGTCCGAGACTGCTCGTAGCAGTTGGGCCCGTTGGTCGCGATGACCGGCCCGTTCTGAGACAGATCGGCACGTAGCCACTATATTGCACGAAGCAATCGTCTGTCTCAGTCATCCTTTTCGCTCCTCGTGCTTGCTCAAACTCGTTTACCCACCGTCCTACCCCTTCTCCTCCATTTTCGTTACCTCAGTGTATTTATCGCCTTCCATCCACTATAATACACTGCGGGGGGCCCGTTGCCCAGTAACACCCGCTAACCTACCTCTGCGCAGCACTTATGCCCATTAGACCTCGTCCTCTATACACCTGCCTCCGACTTCCCCTTCAGGAGCTCTGATTTACTAAATCGCGTAATTGCAGATTATCATGCCGGCGCTATCCATCCGCTCGGCGGCCGAAGCTGCAAATTCCCAGGGGCACGCGGGGGTCCGGGATCATCATCGAGCTCCGCGCGCTCTCGTGCCTTCCCCTCGCTGGCCACGATGAGCATGGCAGGACCGGAAGCGCCGGTCGCCACGAGCAGTGACGCGCCTTCTGCAACCGTCAGCG
>KV426117.1:13511-90033 GCA_001632375.1 Exidia glandulosa HHB12029 | reverse complement strand
ACCTCTGGCGACGGATCCGACACTGACGACAGCTCGATGTACATGCGCGAGGACGATGATGAGGGCGACGACGACGACGACGGATTCGAGTACGTGACCGGTGCTACTGCAGGAGCTGACGCGTTGGACGCTGCACTCGGTGATATCGAGATGGAGGAGCTAGAGGCTGATCCTGACGCCGGCGATGACGAAGAAGAACCCGTTGCACGTCGCCTGCAGGAGAGCCAGGCCCTCTTCATGGACTACGACGACGAGGAGGATGAGTATGAGGAGCAGTCGACTGCGGGTGCACATGCCGAGGTTCAGGACGAGGGCGAGGGTGGATACCTTTCGGACCAGGGGGTGCCGCAGTACGTGCAGCAGCAGTTCGGGGATGAGGATGCCGAGGAGGAAGAGGAGGAAGAGGAGGAGGAGGAGGAAGTGCGCCCGTTGAAGCGTGTCAAGCGCTATTAGATCTGCCCTGTTGCTCAAGTCATCTATGCTGTATGTCACTCTTCTCATAGTACGATGTTGTCCTCCAATGCCCTCCGTAGTACCAAAAGTACATAGAACAGCCTTTCTTCGTCGTTTAACAGTGCTATATGGTGTTCTACAGAGGTTTGGTTGAGAACTACAGTGCACTACAGCGTGCTACAGAGCCGTCATCGGCTACTACAGCGTGCTACAGAAGCCACCATAATAAGGGGGTTACTACTTGCACTACCAGACTACATGGGACTATGTCCAGCTACATAAGCATATGGTGTAACTGAGGTTTTTCCTGATGTATGGGCCAGGCGTCCGTACAGCTACAGTCACAGGATCAGTCTGGCAATGCGTACCGATGGCCCGGGCTCATCAGCACGATTTTCGACATCTGCCTTGAGGGCGCCATTCGCACCTTCTTTGTCGTCGACTTGCACGCGCCACTCTCGGCGGAGGACAACGCAAAGAACCCGTTTGCCATTCTTCCGGGATTCCAGATCATGGCTGTATACGCGCATTTCATGGGCAGCGTAATCGTTGAACCACATGAGGTCTTCGCGCGCGTTGCATTTTATGACCGACCGGGAGGAACCTTTGATATTGAACGACCCATTAGGCTCTTGCGTGTTCTTGATCGCGGGCGTCGCTCCATGTTTGTGTAGATTGCCATTGTGAATACTAAAACCGGTACGATATTGTTTGAGCGGTGATCGGCAAAAGGTTCCGTGGGCTGGAGATAAGACAAATGCCGGCTCATTTGCCCTTCGCGCGCGATCGGACCCTCTGCACCCTTCTCTTCTTCAAGTTTCTCTCCATCTTTGGGTTGAAATAGCACACATGGGCCATAGCTATCTGAATGTGTCACCTGGAGACCAGAAATTATATTTGACGGCACTCATTGGACCTTTTGCGACAATATTTGGGGACGGGACTGATTTGTCCAGTAATTAGGATTGTAGGTATATGGCTTAGAGAGTTTCTGTGTGATACAGGAAGTGGTGGTGGAGAATTGAGGGCGGGATGCTGGTGTTCTGGTGCGCCTTAGACCTAATGTACCGGAAGCGCCCGGAGGTAAGAGTTTAGGTCCGGGCGCCTCATACAAACTTGGGCACCATGCAACATGACTTGATACCATGACCCTTTGATTGTGCCAGCCTATAAAAATGCAACTATCAGAGTACCTAATTATACACGCTACAGGATTCAGAAGTGCAGAACGCTGCACGGCCGGATGTAGACCCGGACGCTTTTGAAGTCCGACCAAACCACTCTTATCCGCCCGCCAGCGTGCAGCACGCGCCGCTTTGCCGTTGTGCGGCGCGCGCACGTCTAGTAGTTTTTGTAAGGACGCGCCTACCCGCGACCTGGCATAACGAACGATGTTGCGCGCCCGCTGACGCAGTGCACGCCGCCGGTATCACTATGCCTGCTCGCAAGAAGGACCTCCAGATTCCGCTCTCGCGCTCTGCGCCCCTCGAGCACATGGAGGCCCTTCCCGACTGGGACATGCCTGCCGCCGTCGCTGCTATGGCCCGTCCGACCATCACGCTCAACAACCCAGGACCCCTCTTGGTTCATTTCCGGCCCGCGCACCGCCGATGGACAAGCCGCCGCGTTTCCCGTCCTACTCGCCGCCTACGACACCTACGCCTACGCGATTGCCGTCCCCAGCGGCACCCGCAGCGCTGACGTCTCCACGCTCCGCTTTGCGCGCACCCAGAAGGCCTTCGCGGGAAGCAGCTCGAGATCCAGCGCAGGGAGCAGCAACGTGGTGGAAGAAGTGCGTATATTCATCCATCTCTGATTTGACTTTGTCCTAACAGCTTCAAGGCTCTGCGTCGTACCTCGGGAACGCGTACGCCGGCCGCAGCGGCACCTACTCGCCCGTCCCGCGCGCCGCGTCTCCTAACCCGTTCGCGTCCAACACGGGCACAAGCGCAAGCTCAGCTGTCCCCAAGGCACCCGCGTTCAAGGGTACAGGCATGAAGCTGGGCACGAAGAAGGTCAAGGGCGCTGAGCTCCTTGACGCTATGGAGGCCGACCCGCTCGTTGCCGCCGAGCCTGAGCCTGAGGACGATCCGGCTGTGGCGCCCGTCCAGCAGCAGCAAGTGTCTGCTACGCCGAGCGCGCCCCCGCCCGGCGTCATTCCCACAGGCCGCGGCAGTCTTCCGTCCGTCGCCAAGCAGCCGTACGTCTCGTTCCTCTACCTATGTTCCTTGGTTGACTTCTTGTAGGGTGCACATTGCGATCCACGAGACCCTCTCGCTCTCGCTCACACGCGAGGGGGCGCCTCGCGCTCTCGAACTCCGCGGCGACATGAACCTCCCCATCGCCGCCGCGGACGTTGCCAAGATCAAACTCTCCCTGAAACCGAGCGCAAGCGCAACGCGTCTGCAGTTCAAGCAGCATCCGAATGTCGCCAAGTTCGCTCCGGGCGGGGACCGTGTTCTGGCGCTGAAGGATAAGAGTCGCGCGTTCCCTGTCGGACAGCCGCTCGGCGTGCTGAAGTGGCGGTGCGCGGAGAAGGACGAGGGCGTGGTACCCCTTAGCAGTGCGTTTCGCGTTCCTTGTTTTGTGTGGTAAAACTGATGCAGTGTTTTAGTCAACTGCTGGCCGACGCCGAACACTGACGGGACGTGGTCTGGATCCTCCTCAACATGCCGGCGCCTCACTCTCGTGGTCGACATCGATGTGAAGCCGCTTGTGCGTAGTAACGAGCCGGTGACGCCCGCGCCGTTTGCGAGTGTGGTGTCACGGCTTGCTACTCGCACACACGGCGAGTCTTGCACCATATGAAATAAAGGCTAATCGTGAATGATTACTACGCGCGGAAATTAACTACAAGGCGATAGACAAGCGGAAAAGGTCCTGCTGAGCGGTTAGCGCTGAGTCTACTACTTCGGCCATCTCCTCGTCGTCGTCCGAGTCAACGTCAACATCCATCTCGGTAGAGTTGCCCTTCAACCAATAGTCATTGTCGGGGTCAGTCTCATCCTCCGAATCCTCGTCGTCTGCGTCGGGGATGTCGTACTGGCTCATCAAAATCTCGCCGTGCTGGTCCATGAAGTCCTTCATGGTCAACTTCTCCACCGGGTGCGCTGGCTGCACTGTAACATGGTCATCGTCCCCGTGAAGTGCGATACCGGGTTTGCCGACTTTGCGCCGGACACGGACCGAGAGTCCGTTGAAGAACTCGATGTCGAACCAGTCCAGGCTCGTCTTCTGCGGAAGCGCAGGGAAGAAGGCCGGAGACGGATTTGAGACGCGCTTGCGCGTGTGCGGGATGGCTCTGCCTAGGCGTTTAGCGTCGCGCAGGCGGATATCATCAAGCGTCTGGACAAGTGTTGTCATGCGCTGGGAACGACCCTCCTTCGCGTGCACAATGTAGTCGCCCGTCTTCTCGTCGAACTCCTCGTCAGAGTGGCACTTAGCGTCAGCCAGGACAATAGCGTAGTGGTCCAGTCCGAGACTCTTGCACGTCTGAACGCGAGCATTTGCGAGCTAGGCGCAAGTCAGTCAGTTAATCAATGGTGTGTGTCCACATGCACGCACACGTGAACGCCACTGATAGCCTAACTTCTGCTGGTGGAGACGCATGCGCCAGCCCGGACGGCGCCTCTCGGCGTCCCAACGATGGAACCAACAGTCCCAGACGTACCAGTCGAAGAGTTTTATGAGGAAGTCAAAGTCGTTCGCGTGGGACATGACGGGTCCAAAGTGAACGTAAGCCTGTGCGAGAAGCGCCTGTTGGAAGCTGAAGATGGCGATGATACGGCAGGCAGAGTTGTAGAGACTGTATGGTGTGCTGGTGAAGTCGGGTGCCCAGGATGTAAATCCGAAGCGTGCGAGGAAAGCAATCATCCATGACAGAGCGGGCTTTTCGACACGACCTGCGTGCTGCGCATGCGTACCAGTCTTCACTCGTACGTCACGCCCAACAGCAGCTGTCGTAATCATGGACGTCGAGACACGGGCAGAGCCCTGGCGAGCGGCGTGCAGATCATCCATAGTTGAGAACGTAGTGTTGAACCAAGAAGTAACATCGGGAGAAGGCATTTTTGGAACAGCCGCCACGTCAAGGAGGTTCCAGAGGATTAGGATATGAAGCTTGAACGCATCCTGCACCTGCGTCAGAACGTGGAAGGTTATCAGAGTAGATGACGTACAACGAAGCGTTTGACGCCCGGTGCCTGCAGATCGGTCTTCTTCATCCGGTAGATGCGCGCCTGGCTGGGGCCGCTTTTCTTCTTAGCACTCTTGCGCGAAGACGGTGATGTAGACGGCGAGGCTGATGAAGTACCAGCAGTTGGTGTGCGTGGGTTCTTCGGCGATTGTCGAGGTGGTGTGGTAGTCGGGGGTGGCGAAGAAGCTGGCTGGTCGGAGGATGCAGCCGGAGGGGATGTAGTCTGCGGCGGGCTGGAAAGGCGGGTAAAGTAAGGACGAGCGAGATTGAGACGGTATAGAAGCGAGCGTACGAGGTCGATGGTGCAGAGTTGATCCAGCCTGCGTCGTTTACGCTGCGGAGCGCTGCGTTCAGGCTCTCGATTTGGCCGAGGTATGCCGCCTCGCGCTGCGAGGTCTCCGACTGCTGCTGAGTAATGTGCGCGTTGAACTGCGCCTCGCGATCCTCGTACTGCTTCTCCATAGCTGTCATCCGCTCCATTGCCGCAGTGAGCTGGGCGACGAGTGCGGTAACATCGACTGTAGGCGGTACAGTAGTGCTGGGGGCGTTCTCAGCCATGACGGTGTGTCGTGAGTATTGTCATCGTCTCAAAGCGATGTACGAGCTATATACACGTGGAATTACAATGGCGCGCCGCATTACAACGATTACAACCACTTGTGGGGCCGGGATCGTCGCGATAATCCCAAGCACATTGTTCCCAGAACTTCGATGAATTCTGCGCGGAGGATTGCCGCGAAATGCGGTTGTTTTCCTGCTTCTCTCGTTTCAAGGCGTGACTCAGCAGATGAGATCGCCGCAACGGAAATGAAGTTTACACAACGGGCTCTATCCGTGTCTCCAGAGCACAATGGTCCAATTCATGTAGTAGACTCGGTCACACAACCTCGACCGATCTGCTCGGGCGAGTACCCAACACATTGACAGTTCATTTCGCACTGTCACCGCGCGGTCGGTGCTTGAGCGAAGAGCCACGTGCTTCGCTCGGCAGCTTCCTCGGGCGCCTGTTGCTCATCTCATGCACCCTATTGTTTCCCTTGCAACCGTGGGCGCTCACTGCGTAACTATCTGGCATTCTCGTGACGGAGTGACCAACTTATCCGTATTGACGCCGACCCGGGCCGGTTTGTTTGGGATTCTCACCCCGAGTCTTCAGGCTGAGGACAAATCCCGTTTCCTCAACCCTTTTGCCCGCCGTGACAAGAGCCGCGTTCCCGTTACGGATCGTCTGCAAACGGTGTCAGTGGGTTTGGTTCGGTACGCCCACATGCGGCGCACCATTACCAGCTCAACGACGTGTACGGCTGAGCCGAGAATCTGCTTCACGATTGGAACGTCATCCGTTGCCTCGCGGGCGATCCTGAGCGAGACGGCAAGGGTCGTCAATGCCGTGGAGACGTCGTCCGCCCTACCTGCACGGCGCATTGCGAGTGGGAACTTGAAACAAGTACGTCTGCAGTGCCGCACCCATATATATAGGCGGGCGCTAGCACGTCGAACCCATGGGCGCATGCGTCCGGAGCCGTGAGCGCATGTGGTAGTGGCGCTTTGACGTGACGCAGACCTGCGGCGCGCCCAATCTAGTCTGTGCCAGTTTCATGGCTCTCGACGCGTGAATGACAGGGATCTTCATACCATAGTACCGCCTCAACTGTACATGTGAAGGACAGGGGATTGAAGGCAGAGTATCAAGGCATTGGACCTCAGGCTCTAGAGCATCGATGCTAGAGCAGAGCAGAGCAAACGCTATCCAGCCGTGCCGTGTTGAGGCTCGGAGCGAGTCGACGTAGCAATAGATCCCCTAGAGCTGTGGACGTCGTAGAGAAATGTGTTCCCCAAGAATTTCCGTAGGACAGAAGCCAGCGTATGCAGAACTAGAATACAGGCCGTTGAACCCTGTTAAACCACTGCTTCACAGCCAGCTAGATTCCACGTATGTTGGTAGAATTCGACCGTATCGCTAGGCCATTGCGCACTCGAGACAGAGAGACTCGTTGACCAGTCCTTAGGAATATGAGGGCCATGATGGCATGAAGTTAAAGTCAAGGAGCAGATTCCGGAGTTCGAGCCCGGCAACCAGCTCTCTTTTTCCCTTTCCTTGTGGGGACTCTAAAGGTCGCGCCCATGGACGACGACGACGAAAACGTGCGTAATTTGCTACTGAAATCGCTCAATTATTCACCTGTAGCAGCTATTATCTGGCCCTGCGCCGTTACGCGCGCCGTTGGCCAACACGTCTTCGCCGCGCGACGCCGAGCCCGAGGACGACATCGAAGTACTGCTGAGATGGCAGGAGGACCGTATGAAGCGCCGGCTAGCTGGAGAATACGAGAGCGCCGTCGTGCGCATCGCCGAGCTCGTCAACGGCAACCTCGACGCGCCTGCGCGAATATCCGCCGTGCGCGTGCTTGGCGCGACGACGACGCGTCCAGGCTTTCTGCACGCGCTCATAGCACCTCATCTGGGCGAGCAAGCCACGTTCGGCGACGCGCTGCACGCCACGCGCGGCATCGTCGAGAGTCTTGCGCGCACCGACGCGTTTACTGGAGTCGCGCCGACTCTGGCGCTCGCAACTTCGCCGCTCGCGAAACCAGGCGACCTCGACGTGCTTCTTCACGTCAGAGAGCACAGCCGTTTCTACTTTCGTACCGCGACCGAGCTCGGCGACGGCGAGGGCAGCGCGTCCGCCACGGGACGCATCCGCAACGTATTTGGCGGCGCAGAGACCTTGGCGGCCAGCGTCAGCTTCGGCACCAAGACCAGACACTCGTTCACCGCGACGTTCGCCGCACCTATCGTCACTGGGAAGCATCTCAACACGCGGGCAGAGCTGCAGGTGTACGGCTCGCATCTGGATAACGAATCCTGGGCGAGCAGCAGCGAGGAGATTGAAGGCGTCAAGACAGCCATACGGGTGTGCACTGTCCTTACAAGGCGAATTTTTCTGACTTTGTGTAGCGCGACACGCCATGGGGCACGCACGAGTTTGCGTACGAGCTCGCGCAGCGACATATTTGCGGTCTTTTGCCAAGCGCAAGTTTAAGCATGCGCGAGCAGGCGCGTGATACCACAAAATCCGCGCTCTCCCACACTTTCGTGCACGACTCGCGCGTCGAATCCTCTGCCGGACGCTTAGGACCGTACCTCAAGCTCTCACAGGAGCTGGCGGGTGTTGCGCTCGGAGGCGACGCAGCGCACCTCAAGGGCGAGGCGCACGCGAGCTTTTCCGGACGATTCTTCCCTGGGACGGTACGTGTGACGAACCCGCCATCAGTCTCTTCTGACGTACGCAGACATTATCGCTCTCGACGCGAGCAGGATTGTTGTACCCGCTTGCACCCTCGCGGCAAACGCTCTTCAGCGACCGCTTCCAGCTCGGCGGTCCGCTCAGCGTCAGGAGTATGCGATGGAACGGCCTCGGCGCGCGAGATGGGCGTATGTTGCATATTTGCGCTGCCTTCACGGATTGACCTGTCGATTAGCCGACTCGCTGGGAGGCGACTTGTACTGGGCGGCCGGCGTGTCTTTGATCGGCGACATACCCCGCAAGCCGCATTGGCCGCTCAAGACGCACGCATGGGTAAATGCAGGCCGGTTAGATGGCCTCGACCTAGGTAAGTCTCCGTCTCTCCTTGCATACTGTTCCTGTAGCTGACGCCGCATTTCCACTAGCGCGGAGACCGTTGGCAGACCAGATACGCGCGACGCTTGCAAGTCCGAGTGTAACGGCTGGAGTGGGGCTGATATTCAACCACGGCCTCGCGCGCGCTGAGATCAACTTCGGCGTGCCACTTGTCGCGGCGAAGAGCGATCGCGTCGTAAAGGGACTTCAGGTTGGCGTCGGGCTGGAGTTTTTGTAGGCCCTCGAGCCTATCGCTGGCGTAACATATCGTATATACATACATATCATCCTAGAGTGTCGGAACAGCAGTGGCGGTACCTGATACTCTGCCACAAAGCTTCCGCGCGCGTCAGTCACGAGCAAATCCGGTGTTTGTCGCTAGTTTACGCCCCTTTGCTCTCACCTCGTCTCACGCCGATACGGATTCATCATGGCCGCAGACTCTGTCATTGCCGCGATACGTGTCCTACTACCCACTGCCAAAGTCATTCCCGTGGCCGGACCTATCTTGGAGGCGGTCCTCGGTGTCGTTGTAGAGCTTCACACAGCTGTTGACGTACGCACGCCATTGTTCTGCTCCATAGAACAGTACTGAGAGTATCCCAGCGGGTCAAAATCAATCGCAAGAGGGCGAGAGAGCTGGTGGAGCGCGAAGCACGTCTTTCGCTCAGCATCGCACGGAAGTTCGAGGGCCTGTCTCCAGAACAATGTGCAGAACTCCTCCCACAGGTGAAGGACCTCATCGTGTACGCTCTGATTTGTCCGTTGGATGCAGTGTGTCTGATGCTCTGGGAACATAGCGTGCTCAACGACACAAAGCAATGCATACTCAGACTTGCGCCGCTTCCCGATCCTACAACAAAGTTCATGAAGAAAGCGGGCCAGCTCGTTAAGCGCGTCGTGAACAGCGATTCAGATGACGAGGAGTTGCGTCGACTGGACAAGGCGATTACAGAAGGCATCGAGCGTTTCCAGGTATGCCCAGCATACTAGCTACACTTAGTGACTGTTCACCGAGCTTGCAAACTCAGGTAGCTGCCAGTATGGATCTGATACTCGAAGACATTCGCAAGAAAGACGTCGAGGACAATCGTAAGATTATAGATTTGTGCTTTCGGCTTCGCTCACATCTTCCATAGGTCGTCTGCATGACGCTCTGAAGCCCGTGCACGACGCCCTACATAACTCGCTGACCGCTCCGCGCGGATGCCTCGATGGCACTCGAGTGGATGTTCTTCGTGACCTTTCTCAGTGGGCAATGTCAGACGATCGAGAGCGCATCTTCTGGCTCTCTGGGATGGCTGGAACCGGGAAATCGGCCATCGCGAAAAGCGCGTGCACGCATATTTGCAGCGTCATCGACGATTCAGATTTCAACGAACCTGTCTCTCTGTTCAGCTTCTTTATATCGCGCCACACGGCTGATCGGCGCACTCCCCTGCGCATCCTGCATACGTTGGTTTATTTCCTCGCACGGGTGCTACCCTCGGACTTCCGGCGCCACGTCCTCGACGCACTGTCTGACCGGCCCGAGTTGCTGAGCTTGTCTATCGCCGATCAGATGAATAATCTCATCGGTGAACCTCTTGAACGCTGTGACATATCCGAGGGCACGAGACTAGTCATCGTCATCGACGCTTTCGACGAGTGCGATAAAGTTCAAGGTCAAGAGGGCGGGGAATTCCTACCCTCGCTTCTCTCGATGATCAAATCGAGCAACGTCCACATCCGATTGTTGATCACGAGCCGGAACGAGCACACCATAGGCTGCATGTTCGCACAGTGTCGCGAAGACCGCACCATCCGTCTACACGACATCGACAAGCTGACCGTGGCGCGAGATATAAAGGCCTACTTCGCACACGAGTTCCCGTCCCTAGAAATGTCGAGCTTGGACTCTCTTACCGACAAGGCTCACGGGCTGTTCATCTACGCAGCTACCGTTGTGCGCTTTGTGAAGCTGAACGAGTTCTTCGAGCCAGACGATCTCTTGCGGCGCATCCTACAGCCGAGTGCTATCGAGTCTACTTTCGAGCGCGCGCCAGATCCTGACTACGACCTTCTCGACGAGATGTACATGCAAATTCTGCGCAGCGCCCTCCCACCCAGCACGAACCGGCAGAACATCGACAGCGCGGCTTCTGTTGTGCGCACGATTGTCACGACTCTTATCCTCCTTCAGGACGAACTCCCCATCTCGTCGCTCGCACGAATTGTTGGGCTCAAACAGGAGCAGGTCACTAAGGTCATCCAACGTCTATATTCCGTCATTGAAATCGATGCGGCGGGCGTAGCGCGTTTTCTGCACATCTCGTTTTCTGAGTTTCTGCTTGATCCAGAGCGCTGTCGCGACCCATCATTTCGCGTCGACGGCGTCGGTGCTGGTATTGTGACCGACTACCATGGTCGAATTGCAACTGGTTGCATTGCTTTCTTGAATTCGACACTCCACGAAGGCATTATCGACGTTCTTCAGACTCCTCCGCTTCGTTCTTGGCAACGTGACGTCCCAGCGACCGAGTCCGCTGACAGTAATGTTGTGCTTCTGCGCTATGCTTGCCAGCATTGGTGCACACATCTATCCTCTTCTACGCCACTACCTGCCCTTCCCAATCCCCTGTCACACCATCTGGGTACAGCATTGCATCAGTTCTGCCTGGAACACATATTCCACTGGATCGAAGCGATCAGTGTACTGAAATACGTCTATCGTATTCGTGATGCACTCACATCGGCTGCATTCTGGTGCGAGGTCAGTCATACATCTAGTTCACGCCACGTTCAACGCTCTGACCTCCATTCATAGCCTAATACGGAAACGTCTGTGTTCCTTCACGACACGAGACGACTTCTGTACTCCTTCGCCGAACCAATATCAACTGCGCCAGGTAATATCTACTCTGAAGTGCCCTTATTCATGCCGGATTGCAAGTTATTGCAATCGCGGGCGGATAGCTCACTGGAGAATGGACTCGTTCGTTGGGTCTCCGATCGTCCGTCTGGATGGTCACGGACTTTGCTTCGAATCCAGCATGGCCCGCATACAAACTGGCTTGATCCCCTTGATCCCCGTGAGGTCCGCATCACAGTCTCACGGGATGGGGTCTATTTTGTGACGTTTGTCACTCTCCTGTCATCTTGCTTCGCCGTGTGTGTCTGGGATGGCCTGACCGGGGATAACTTGGCGTCCTTCTCGCAGCCATCGCCCCAGACTGCTGACGGCCGAGTCTTCCCCCCTTCCTGTGTTGCGTGCTCGCCCAATATTCGTTACGTCGCATTCGCGTTCGAGAACTATCACCATCTCTTTATTTGGGAACTGGGTACAGGCGACTTTGGCACCATAATCCTGGCAGGCTGTCCCGTCGCTTTGGCGTTCACCTCTGATCGGAAGCTCCATGTTGTCACATCGGGATCCCCAGGCTCGAACTTCGACACAGCGGCTTTCGAGATCGTGATACGTGGAAGCACCGACAACGATCCGGTTACCGTCTCGGCTACCCGCCGCGTATTCACGAACTCCCTCGATGGTTCCGCCACCGCTTTTGCATCTTCCTCTGACGGCCGGTACACCGTTGTTGCTACAACCATCACGGAAGGGCTCACTTCCATATATCTATGGAAGCTACTGGGCACGGTGTATGGAAAGCCAGTTAGTTTTGTGAGCGATTCGCTTGCGATCCGCGCCCTTGCGATCACAACGCAAGCGGCACCTTGCTCTTATCTTGCATCTGGCTCCGACGACGGTCAAGTCGTGCTGTGGTCCGTTCAGACATCACAGAGACTTGGGACACTCACTGGGCACACCAACCCCGTCTTAGCGCTGGATTTCTCTGGAGAGGCCTCGATGCTTGCTAGCAGGTCTTGCAGAAGCATTCGTCTCTGGAGTACATCGACGTATGAATCGCTTTCGGTGATTCCTCTCCCGCACGCCAAGCTTCCTCTGATGCTTTTGGTTCCCTCGAGTCGGCCGCATGACGAGATGCGGGTGTTCATTAACACCGATGACAGTGTCGAGATGTTGCATTTAGGAGCTGCTTCAGCGACGTCTGCCACTCAAGCCGACCCGATATCCTTTGTCACGTTTAGCGGGGATGGAACGGTGTTTGCTACGGCTACTACCCGCACCATCAGCCTATGGGACACCAGAACTGCTTTGCTAATGGGAACAGTCTCGATGACTGACGTAAGCAATGTCGAGGACCTTCGCCTTTCACGGGACGCTTCCGAGGTAGCGGTCTTGTGCGCTATGGACAGCGGCCGTACAGCATGCTTTTTCTGGTCACGGCAGCAAGGCCGATGGCAGCCTGAGGAACCTGTGGCTCACCATCTTCCTGATATAGACGCTAAACGACATATGCTTTCTCTGGACGCCAAGTACGCGGCAATCTGCCTCCCCTCCGCTCTCGAAATCGTAGATATTCCTTCTGGGGATGTCGTAGCGAGACGGGACTTGGACAGCGACTTCGGTTCGAAGTTCGACGACCAAGTCCTTCTGTCATCGCTCCAGCGGATGGACAATGTCCAGATTCAGGACTCGGCGAATATTCAGGTCATCGGGAACAATACACGCGTTCTTGGTGCCGGCAACATCGGACCACTATTCTGCGGTCACGGCAACAAGGACCTGTACTTCACATTCCATTTCGAGGGCTCAGCACCATGTGCTACATTCTGCTATACCGAGCGCTCTTCCGGACGTTCAATAAACGAACGTCGGGGTTGCCTGTACCGCGGCTTTGGTACTCAACGGCTGTGCTGGCTGCCATACGAGCGCAGGCCGTGGTTGCCGACATCGCTGTCCTGGTACAATGACATCGTCGTCATTGGATCACGCTTTGGTCATACGACTGTGCTGAAAATCACAGCGGGTGAGGCGACTCTGGAACTGACTTCCTTTCCTGAGGAGTTTGACGGCCCGCGCGGGCGACAGCCGCCAGCACCAGCCACCGCTTACTCAGAGAGCTCGAATTGACGCGTCACGGTTGCGCGGACGACTGTGGCGCTGCGGGCCAGTGCGCGCCACGCTTGAACTTGTGCCCAAAGGACCGTCCGGATGTGAATCGTCGGGGTCGCCGTCTTGTGTGTCAAGCTTGCCATGTTGCCAGTGACAAAAAATCACGACATTAGTATGTACTCAGGCATAGATAGTCACAGCCACAGCGTTCACTTTCAAAGACGCAGGCAATCCCCTAATACATCGGGCATACAGTCCATTCAATATCCTCTTTGGGACGCGTCTAGCCTCACGTGGTCTGAGCATTGTCCCTATCTCGAAGTGAGCGAAGTTCCAGAGTAAGATGTAATGCCTACGCTCACCATCTAGATTTTGCCGACGAGGAGGTTGCGAATCATCTCGCGACCGGTAAAGTGGAAGGTGTCCTTGAGCGTCCAAAAGTCGAGCGTGGAGAAGAAAGCGTCCATGAGGCCGAAGGGGAGCATGGGTGGGATCCAGCCGCGGGCATACTCGAGCGCCCAGCAGCCCTCGTGCGTTTTGTACTGCTTCACCTGGCCGCGCTTCATCAGATGCACGCTCCCCTTAGGGTAGACCTCCTTCTCCAGAGAACCGGCGAGGAACGCCCATTGCTCGCCCTCGAGGATGGTGAAGTAGTCGTCGGCGGTATGATGCCCCGAGTGCCCCTCTGTACCGAGCGGCGTGCCAAAGATGATGAGGTATTCGGTGATGGAAGCGTGGATGAGGTACATGGCACCCATGGCGCCGCCGGCGTTGTTGAAGACCCACTCGTCCTGGCGGACGTTGATATGCTCCGGGCCGTGCGTCTCAAGCAGGGAGGTCACAATGTTATTAACCACGGCGCGGGTGTCGTTCGGGTGGAGGGCGATGGAGTCCAGCGCGAGGTTGTGCAACGCGGTCGGGTCGAAGATATACCACCGTTCCTATAGCCACGCGGTCAGTAAAAGCCTAATACCACGGAGTAGCTCTGAGATGGACCTTTATGGTGTCGAGGTACGCAAAGGTGCCTGCGAGGACGGATACGAGAGCCGCAATGCCTAGCCACCGCTTGAGCGGGTCCCGGCTCCGTTTGTTCGCTGTGGTCTGGCGGACGCTGGACTTTACGGGAGCGGCAGTGGACCCGGAGACGACTTTGGGCTTGCTCGTCATCGTTTCTGGGAGAAATGGACAAAGTACGAAAAACGGCTCCTGCCGTCGTACGACTCGCGTCAAAAGGCATCGGTGTTGACCGCGGATGTCGCTGATTAATTGTTGTCTTGTCCGATCTCGTAAGTGTTAGTACGCCTCTGTGAATGCGCCAGCTCGAGGAGGACATCACGAATGGTAGAGTGTGATCATGACATTGGGAAAGCGGCATCCGCAAAATTTTGGACCGTGCACTAGCAGACCGGATTTGAAGCGAGAGGCGAGAGGCTCGGAGGGAGATTAACTCAGAGCTCGAGTGCGTCGTTGAATCAGACCATGAGACGCTTGTCCGTGTGTCCGGAGCATGGGGACCGAGAGATGCGATTCATGGCTTAAAACAATTACTGAAGAAGACATGACTCCAGTCGCCGATAGACGAGCTTCGAACTTGCGAATCGACGTTCCTACGCAAGATGTCAGAGCCACGTACACCGTAACAGACGAGCGGTCCTACCGGCGCTTAGTAGACAGGCGTGCTCGTCCCAGTAGGCGTCGGCGTCGGCGTGGCTGTGGCCGTCGTCGTTACCTGCAAGCATTGCGAGTGCCATCTACGATTCAAAGGAAAGGGAATAAGACTCGAGATCATGCCAGACATATGATACGCACGGGTTGTTGTACACGCAAGTCCCTAAAGTTAAAGTAAGCAGCAGCGTGATCATGAACTGTTCAGGGTACGTACAGCCTTCGGTGCAACCTGGGTTTAAGTTATGAATCAGCTACTCAATTGGTATTGAACGCAGCCGGCAGCAACGTACTAGTTGCTCCAGTCCATCCGATTCCGCCGCATTGACCCCACGGCTGGGCTGGCCCGATCGGGTTGGTCCACTGGGGATGGGGACGCGCACTAGTACTGGCCACGGCGAGGAGAGCGGCGAGAGTGAAGAGCTTGAGACCCATTCTGCGTGTGTGCGTGCCGGGAAGGTGAGGTGAGGCTTACGATGATCTTATACTATGCCAGCGAGGGGCGGTGCGCAGATTCGTCGAGACGCGCAAGTCAGGAATCAGGCAGGGGAAGTGCAAAGTCAGGGCGGCCACGGAATCGCACATTCGTCGAGACGCGCAAGTCATTGCTGAATGTCGCATGTACATGGGAAGTGCAAAGTCAGGGCGCTCCGAGTCACTGTCACGGCATATCATTGGTGCGAGGGTGAGCCGCCGTGGCACGAGGTCCTTTGCCAAAGCTTACTTATCGTTTATCGTTGACCACCGCAGCAGGCTCGTGGTCGAGAGTGACGAGGCTGACAGGTCCAGACGTATGCCGTTTTAGGGAAGAATGCGGTAGAGAAGGAGCGAGATTCGTGCGAAGAACGCGAAGCGGAGGAAGCCGCATGCACTCACGTGACAGTCGTGCTGTTGTCATCGTGAGCCCAAGTGAGGGATTTATGATGCGAAAGAGAGAAGAGAGACAGAGTCGTTGGATTAGAACATAACTGTGAATGGCGGATGGGGACCGTGAGATACGCGACACTGATGATTGCACGCTTGTAACAAGTACAGCTCAGGCTACAGAACATGTATACGACTGCGGTCGGACGAGCGTACACTTGCCACTGGTAAGTTACTTGGGAATCCACTCCGCACTTCCGAGTCGAAAGGAACAGAACTTCAAGTTCAGCTGAAGCGCATCGTACTGTACACCGACTCATGGTGGTACGCACCCACTCAGTCAGGCGGTGGCCGTGGCTGTTGTCGTTACCTGCAAGCAATTCGAGAACCACCTACGGAAATACGAATGAGTCTCGAGAGGGGCAGCGGTAGTAGTACGTGTTGTTATAGACGCAGGTCCCTGAATATAGCGTGTCAGAAATCATCCTTCATGCTTCGAGGTCTGAGTTCGAGGACGTACAGCCTTCGGTACACCCTGGGTACAATCAAGAATTCAGTCCAGCCCGCAACGAAGATTGCACACTGGCACGTACGGGTCGGTCCTGTCCACCACCGTGACATCGACCCCACGGCTTGGCTATCCCGTCTCCGACTCCCACTGCGGATTGGGACGCGACGGCGAGAGCGAATATCTTGAGACCCATACTGTCACTGTGGGGGTGGGTGGGGGAGGACGCGAGAGGAGGCGGTGAGTTCAAAGGAGAGGTCTGAATCATGCGTGCAAATTGGGAGGGCGGCGGATTTTTATCACTTGTGCGAGGGAGGTCACTTTTCGCGTGTTGGGGGCTCGTGCGTGCTAGGAAGCGCACGTTGATGGACAGTTTATGGTCTGGAAAGAAGTACAGTTCAAGCGCTGAAGCTGCATACATGTCATGACGAGCTTAGACGTGAAATCCACGCCGGTCTACGGTTCTGCGCGAATATCAGATCTAGAGGCGAACCCCAGATAACTACAAGACGCACCAGTAGAGGGGCTTGGGGCTGGCGTGGCCGTTGTCGTTACCTGCAAGCAATTCGAGAACCAACTAGAGTACAACACCGTCACGGTGTAAGACTCGAGAGGGGCATCGTGATACGTGATACGCACGTGTTGTTGTAGACGCAGGTCCCTGAAGCGCGTCAGACATCATCGAGTTCGAGCAGGCTACTAGTACGTACATCCCTCTGTGCACCCTATACAGTAGATGAATCAGCCACAGCACTTAGGCCTGGAGCGGCACGTACGTCTCGGTCCAGGCCAACTGAGTCCACCGCATTGACCCCACGGTTGGGCGATTCCGTCCGGGTCGTTCTGGGGATGGGCAGCGGCGACGGCGAGGAGAGCGGCGAGGGCGAGGAACTTGAGACCCATGTTGCGTGTGTGGTTGGTGGTTGGAGAGTACTGGTGCTACGCGAGGAGACTTTTATATATCCCAAATTTCCCAATTGACCAGCGAGGACAGAAGTGGGAAGTAGAAAGTCAGAAGTAGGAAGTAGAAAGTCTGGGCGGGAACGGATCATCATTGGTGCGAGGGTACGCCGCGGCGAGACTCGGATGGCACGAGGTCGTTTCAGCTTGAAGAGTGACATGACTCGGATGAGGTTGACAGCCCAGACGTGTGCCGTTTGAGGGAAGAACGCGGCGAGGTTCGTGTGCAGAACGCTGGAGAACGCTGTAAGAGAAGACGCGCTTGCACAGGTGACAGTACTAGTGCGCGTGCTGTTGTCATTCAGAGCCGAGTCAGAAATTTGAGAGAGAAGAGAGCGAGAGTCGTTGGATTAGAATATAGGTGTGGCGGAACCGATAGATGCGCGACACTGAAAGTGATGATGATTGCATGCTTGAAACGAGTACGACGGCGTGAGGGTCGTGGTGGGCGTCGCGGAAAAAGCCGCACGCCCCTTATGCTCGCTCACGACCTGTGCTCTACAGTGCAGAACGCGTTCCGGGCGCGACACCGACTTGTAGCGCTACCGCACACGACGCAGTCCCTCGGGATCCTGACCGTGCTCCTCCAAGCGGGCTTCCTCTCCGCCATCACCCGCGGCACGTCCACCGTGCCCGAGCCCGGCGCCTTCAACGACGCGCACGAGGCCGACCGGCGCATATGGGCGTATCTGAAATACCGCGACGAGCGGCCCGTGCTGAGCCGCATGCACGCCGTGTCCGTGCCGAGTAAGAGGGTCTTTATGGACCAGAGGGAGCTCATGATGCTCTGCACCGGCCGCGGCGTCAAGCAGGTCAAGCCGCTCGGCATGGGCGAGGTCGCCGTTATACGCACCCAGAAGAAGGAGAACGAGTGGATAGAGGCGCGCGAGGCTGTACGCCTCAACGTCGACCGCGGCGAGCTCATGTGCAGAGCCCAATAGCCTAAGTACGTCCACCACGCGCGCGCGTTCTGGAGGCTGGACTGACGGGCGCGCACAGGTCCAGGTTTTATAAAATTACACTATCCTTGCTGTCGACATTCCCAATCTACCGTTCCGCGTTTTCCAGCACCTACACTGCGTGCACGTCCTCGCGCGCGTTTTCTAATCGGACTGTCGTACCCCGCGAGCGTTTCTACGAGTCGCTGTCGCGCACCAAGTCAGGTCTGCTACTGCACTGCGCCCCAGGCTACACCGCGCTTGCTGTCTCCTTGTCGTGAACTTGCCCATGCGGACGCTCCTGTGTTCCTGTCTGCGCGGCACGCCCCACCGTCATCTCCTTTGCTCGCGTCTTCGCAACGAATCAGCAACAAGTGAAGGCACATCCTCACAAGAGTTATGTGTCGAGGGCGACCCATGAGTATGATAGTGCTCCATGAAAAACTGAGCTCGTGCATGAAAAACTGTTCTCATTACTGTACGAAAAAAGGAACTGCAATGAGAGAATGTACACCTTCCACGAAATACCAAGGACCCAAAAAAGCAAGATCCAAAGCGACGAAACGACGCTGCTTTATCAGGGCAACGCCGCCCAGCGGACGGGACGGAGAAAAATCTCCTTGATCTAGCACCGAGAAAAAGCCACTTCAAACACCTCGTGGGGAAAACGAGAGGTCTTTGTACACAGCGGTGCAAATATCGAGCAGCTTAGGAGACGAAGGAAATGGAGATAACGGTTGGTACATATTGAGGGTGATGGTGGTGGTTCGAGGTCAAGAGGCGGAACGAGCCGAAACGCGACTTGACCCCGATCTTCTACGCGCCAGCTCCGCTCGCGAATTCTAAAGATGGCGCTAATGTACACCGAGGAGTCCAACGAGCCCAAGAAGACTGCAGATTTCGGAGGCGAGTACCGCGCTGCTGCTGGTTACTGGCGCGCGCTGACGCTGAACGCTGAGCAGGGGAGGTCGCCGAGTCCGCGTTCTGCACGTTCTTTCACAAGTTGGCTCAGGTGCGTACGATGAGGACTTGGACCGCGGGGTACGCCACCATCCCGACATCCTCACCTTGGCTGTCCAACGACCTTCCTTCATCGCACGCTTCTCTTCCTATACTTTTCTCGGACAGGCCACCACAAGTGTACATGTGGACGTGTACTCCACAGGCAGCCCTCTTTGTATGACACTATTGTAGCTGAATATAAGTACTGGTAAACACTTAACGATACATGTACACGTACAATAACATCACCACGAATTCGAAAGCACGACAAGTCACAGCAATTGCAAGATCGACGAAGAAGGGACCACCGTACGTTCAAAGTCACAGCCCAGCCAGCACAGAGCGACACCACGGATTCGCCTCCAACTCCGTACGGTACTGCTCATAGCACTGCTTCAGCGTATCCAGCTCCGCAGCGTCGCCAACATCATCCATATCCATAGTGACGTCCTCCCCATCTCCAGCGGCGGTAGGATCCGGATGCTGCTCGAGCCATGCAGCGAACATCTGCTGCATCAATCTCGTTCCGGCGTCGATGACCTCTTGCGGGAACGTCTCTTGACCTTCGCCGCCGAAGTCTTCAAGCTCGTCCGCTTTGCGTCTCGCAAGCTGTGACAGCAGACAGAATTAGGGAACACTGTACTGGACCAAGTAGCGAGATGGAGGAGAGAAACGCACCTTGACTACGCTCTCGGGGAAGTTAGCGAGCTCCGCAACGTGTATGCCGAAACTCTGGTCGCAGATGCCTAATCCGGGGTCAGATCGCAGTAATACGCGGAACGGGAAACGGGAAACGCACCTGGTTGGACCTTGTAAAGGAGTGTGATGTCGCGGTCGTGCTTGGATTCCGTCCCGCCGCGCGGCGCGACGTGCGCGACGACGTGCAAGTTCTTCACGTGCGGCAACTGATGATCCAGCGCCGTCAACTCGTGGAAATGCGTCGCGAAGAGACAGAACGCGCGGATCTCCGACGCGATGTGTCTTTCAAGTTCAACAACAAAAATTCACCGTCAGCTCAAACACCAAAGAAAAAGAAAGGAAAGAGAGAACGCACTCAGAGATAGCCCAAGCAAGCCCGAACCCATCATACGTCGACGTCCCACGTCCAAGTTCGTCAATAATAACGAGCGAATTGGCAGTCGCGGACTTGAGGATCGTTGCCGTTTCGAGCATCTCGGCCATGAAGGTCGAAACGCCTTTTAATTGACTGTCGCCTGCACCTACGCGCGCTAGGATCGAGTCGAATACGGGGATCGTGGCGCTCTCGCAGGGGACGAAGCACCCGATTTGGGCCATGAGCGCATTTACACCAATCTGGGTTCGGTGAGCGAAAAGGTGGAGGGATATGGACGATGGACGGACCTGGCGGATGTAGGTCGACTTGCCGCCCATGTTGGGTCTGCAGGATGCAGATCAGACGGGAACGGGGACGGGGGACGGGGCAGGGGACGCACCCTGTGATGATCTGGAACTCGCTCGCGCCCTTGATCATCTCGACGTCGTTCGGGATGAAGCTGATTTCGTCCTGCATCTCCATGCACGGATGCCGCGCCTCTTTGAGCACCAAGTTCCCCGTGCCTGCATAAGCAACTGAGTAAATGCACGATCCCGCGAGTAGAGGTGCTCCATGACGTACCCATTTCCAGAACTGTGGGCTTGACGTACGGTGTCGGCGCGCTGACAGATACCTGCGCGAAGCTGCGATTTTGTGTGGTCAGCAACAATACAGTGCAGTATATGCATATGCATACCTGACGATGACGTCCAACATTGCGATGATATCGTCCAGCCCAAGCAGCACCTCCGCATAACTCGCCGCGACCTCCACAATCTCCCTAACAAGCTCGACCTGCTTCGCCCTATAACTCTCCGCCGCCTCCTGAAACTCGGTCGCCAAATCGCCCAACTTCTCCGTGCGGAAAAAGGTACCCGTCTTCTGCGTACTAAGCTGCACGTACTTCTTCATCCCGGGGCCCTCGATCTTCTTCGTATCCAACTTGGACACGCGGAAACAGTACCCGTACTTGTCGTTCTTCTCCAAATGCAACTTCTTATCGAGTTCGAGTCCGAGGTCGCGCGAAGCGCGGATGTGTTCGGCATCGAGACCGTCGCGGATCCGTTTGATGGTTTTGGCGAGCCGTTCGAGTTGCTCGTCGTGCTCGGCTTTGATGATGTAGTTGTTGGGCGCGCGGTCAAGTTCGGCGAGGTCGATGGTCGTCTCGACCATATCCGAGTACTTGTCCAGCATCTGCTTGTTCATCTACGCCTTATGAGTAAGAGTAATCGAGAAGATGCGCAGAACGCACCTGAACAGGTTCGACGAACGCGGTCTGGAGCAGCGCTGATTGCGACGCCGTGAGATTCGTCTGCATCTCCGCGAGGTTGTCCTCGAGCAACGGGAGCTGCGCGAGTGTCAGGCGCGCGCAGGTCTGCAACCACCGAACGAACCTTCTGCACGGCCTGGTACACGCGCACCACGTCCTGCAGCCCGGCGACCTTCTTCTGGAACCGTTTACAGATCCTATGAAAGTCCGGCATAGTCTTCAGAAACTCGGTCTGGATCGTCTCCCGCATCTCCGCGTTGTCCGCAAACAGTTCCACAAGGTCCTGTCTCTTCTCTTCAAGGCCGCGTCAACACAGCGCGAATGGGGAAAGGAAAGGGACGAACGTACTGATCTCGTGCAGGTTGACCAAAGGCTGCTTGATCCACTGTCCTAAAAGTCGCGCGCCCTGGCCCGTCCGCGTCTTGTTCAACAGCCCATACAGCGTCGTCGTCTTTGCCCGTCCGGAATCGGCGGGAGCGGGGAACAAGTTGAGGGCGCGGACGCCCGAAGCGTCTAGACGCATGTACTGCGCCAGATCGTGGCGACGTAATGTGTACTGCCCGTGGTTCGTGCTGTCCGAGACGAGCGCGAGGTAGGACGTGAGCGCGGACGTGGCGCACATGGCGAGTTTCAAGTCGAGTTCGGCTGCCGCTTGCGAGTTAGTGCGGGCGTGCTGCGGGATGGGACGTACGCAGACCAACGACGACGGCGTCTTCTTTGAGCAGACGGCGCAGGTCATCTTCGATGTTGCGCGCGGCAAAGTCGGCTGGGCATGTGAGTTTGAGGCGCGAGGATAGAAGACGGCAATGGACATACCCGCTTTTCGCGCCGTGTGCACAATATTACACCTATCGAGGATCTGCGCGAGCTTGGCCAGGTCGGGATCCTTTTTCTTCTTCGCATCGTCGTCTTTCTTCTCGTCCGACTGCAACAGACATTCCTTGACGCCCAACTGGATCAACAGCGACTAGGACAAACGCGTCAGCTCGCGGCGCGAACGCACAAAGCACGATAGGATGTGAAAGGAAAAGTTCGTCGCGGGAGACCGCCGCTCCACATGTGCGCTCAGTCGCACTGTGGACACAACGTTAAGACATGGCTGGGACCTCCTTCCGAAAGGACTGGAGCCAACCCGTGCCCCCACGCAGGTCCAAGCAACTCGTGTGCGGACTAGCGCTATCACGGAGGAGAGCAAGCGCGCATATGTCAGAGTGCGAATGAGAGGAACTACTTGAAATTGCAGTCGAGAGCATAATCGTCACCAGAGGCAACAGCCCCGGCTCCGAATGCCAGCCAAGCGAGCCGCAGACCTCGCAAGACCAGACACTCGCAACGCGTTTGTGTCGTTTGCGGTGCCCGGCAGGTGCATCACTAAGTAGTCTGGGACCTCACGGGATATCAGAGCATGTGAGATAGTACGAGGAGCGAGACGGAGGATATGTCGACTGGCAACTACGGGCACAGCATCACCATCGTACGCTCGCTATCATGCGAAGGAAACCGCGACGCCGGGCAGAATACCGAGCGAGTGAGACAGACGGGGAAGCCGCTCAAGGGCTCGTCGACCGACGCAGAAGCAAGAGCAAATTGCAGTTCCCCAGTGAGCTCTAGCGCATATGCAACAGGCGATGCCTAGAGCGCGCGCGCGGCAGGACTCGGCAGCTGCACCGAGTAGTATGCAGCTGTCGAGGTATCGGAGGATGTGAGACTGCTCGTCGACAAGCGAGGCGGAGAATATGTGGAGTGCACGGCAGCACCATCGTACGCTCGCTATGATGCGAGGAAGACGCGACGCGCTGCTGACAGGCGAACGAACGAATGAGACAGACAGGAAAGCCCGCGGCGACGACGCAAAAGCAAGAGCATATGGCAGTTCCCAAGTGAACTCTAGAGCGTACGCAACAGTACGCATAAGTGGGCGATGCATAGAGCGTGCGTGCGGTGTGTGTTCTGCCGCACTCGGCAGGTGGATCACCGAGTGGTCTGTGACCTCGGAGCGTATGAGACTAGTACTCGTCGACGAGCGAGTCGGACATGTTCAGCGCTCGACAGCACCATCGTACGCTCGCGATCATGCAAGGAAAACGCGACGCGGGGGAGAATGACCAGCGAATGAGACAGACGGGGAAGCCCGCGGCGACGACGCAGAAGGAAGAGCATATGGCAGGTTCTACTGCATATGCAACAGGTCCAGGGCGTGCATGACGCACGGGTTTCGAATGGTGATGGTCCACGCACCTCTGTGTTGGAGAACAAATCGTTATCCACAAATTCCGCGACGCCGATTTCACGGTTGGACGCGTCCGCAAACGCGACGCCGACGTTCTTGACTTCGCCCTTGCTTGAGAGTTTAACGGCCATGACAATGGGCGCGCTCTCCATATCCTCGTTGACGAAAAGCAGATCCTCCACATCTTGCAAATTGCCCGGCGACGCCTTCACTCCGTCAGCACCAACCCCAGGAACACGGAGACACAGTGAGCGCACCTGTCGATCCATAGTCCATTTATTCGCCTTCTTATCCTCCAGACTCCATATCTCGACGCGTAATTGACGAGCCGTCAACGCCTCCCTCAGGAAACTTTTGGCGAGGACAGGACGGAGAACCACGCTGTTGAGTTTACGGGTGCCTTTGCCGAGGACTTTGACGACTTGGGTGGTACGGAAGACGTGTAATGCTACAAAATCTGCGTCCTTGCCGTGCGTGGTGTAGTATTCCTGCGTACAGCGTGAGTAAGAGATAAAATATCGAGATATTGGTCTACCCCGCGGTCAAAGAGCCGAATCGTATCGTCGCGCTACAGGCGGAGGCGCAGGCGCGTCAGATTCACTGTAAAGTCCAAGTTCTCGTCGTACGCACCTGTGCCAACTTGTGAAAGAACGTGCAGAACGCGGATTCGGCGACCTCCCCTGCTCAGCGTCAGCGCGCGCCCTGCAACCAGTATGTACCTAAAACCAGTATGTAATGGGACTCGCCTCCAAAATCCGCGGTCTTCTTGGGCTCGTTGGACTCTTCGGTGTACATCAGCGACATCTTAAGAGCGCGTGTCGCGGCGAGCGGAGCTGGCGCGTAGAAGATCGGGGTCAAGTCGCGTTTCGGCTCATTCCGCCTCTTGACCTCGAACCACCACCATCAATATGCACCGCCCGTTATTTCCTTCTTCCGTAAGCCGCTCGATACTCGATACTCTCCGCACTGCTGTGTACAAAGGCCTCTCGTATACCCCACGAGGTGTTTGAAGTGGCTTTTCTCGGTGCCAGATAAAGGAGATTTTTCTCCGTCCCGTTCGCTGGCGGCGTTGCCCTGATAAAGCAGCGTCGTTTGTCGCCCGGATCTTGTACTTTCTGGATCTTGGCACTTCGTGGAAGGTATACATTCTCTATGTAGCCTTTTGTATGCCTTTCTTTTGCCGTTCGGTAATGACAATAGCTTTCATGATCATGCATGCTACTGACTTGGGCCAACTATACACTCACATATAGATGCAGGTCATGAAATGCATACAAATGCCGATGGTCGATGCGTCTCTTTGTTTGTTACAATCGTATCGTTACAAGATCTCACAGTTCTACACCCACTGACGATTACCCTATGCAGTGTCAGCACCTGCGACAGTATCGCACTTGCGCGGAAAACTCACAAAGTGGCTCAGGAATGCACCGGATTGCTCGACCGTCGTGCGGTCAAGGACGCCGAGCATGAGCTCGACGCTCTCGCTTGGCTGGATAGGCCCTTTGAAGTGCGGCGCGACCTTGACGATACCGGCGAACATCTCTTGCAGCCTGGCAAGTTTCTCAGGCGATGGGGGCTCCTCGGCCGTCGCGACGACACCCGGGGAGATGGTCAAGAAGACGAATCCTTCGGTTTTGTACTTGATCGCGTACTTGACGCTGACCATCTCAAGGCCCGTCTTGGAGACGCAGTACGCTGGCGAATAGGCATACTCGGACGCGAGGACGGTTGGGGCGTCGGCGACACCGGTACTGAGGGTGAGTACCTTCTTCACTTGACCCTTGCGGAGTAGTGGAAGGAAGGCATTGATTGTCAGAACAGGTCCAATCACGTTCGTCTCGAACGAGAGTTTGAAGTCGTCAATGAGCTCCTGATCGCTCGGGCTGCGACGCGAGGGCGCGCAAGATTAGTCTCTGACTTCACTCCCGGAACTGAGGAACGTACAATTCGTCGATCTGGACAAACTCGTGCTTCTTCGAGATGTATGCACCTAATCACATCGTCAGCAAAGAAAGAAAAGAATGTCCGTTACGAAGACTGGTGCGCACCGTTGTTGATCAACACATCCAAAGTACCGCCAGTGGCCTTGCTGACCTGCTCCGCAGCAGCCTGCGCGACATGAGAACTACGAATCTGACCCGAGGGAACGACGCACGCGCAGAGCCACGGGGTCAGTGATATCTGCCTGTATGAGGGTGACGCCGGGCCTGCTCTTGAGCTCCTGGAGCCCTTTCGACTTGTCTGGGTTGCGTGCGAGGGCAAAGACCTGGTTACCCTTCGTAGCGAGCTGCGCCACGAACTCCAGCTACATCAAAATAGGCTGTCAATCACAATGCGTCAGTCGGTCGCATTGACGTACACCGATTCCACGAGAGGCTCCAGCGACGACGTAGGAAGGCATTGCAGTAAGAATGTACTGATGTCGCGGTGGACACAGCACGACGCTTCGACGGTCGGAGAGAGCTTATAAAGCCGCGTACTGCTGGCCTTCATTCAGGTATTACGCAGGTGGCAGCCGTGTTGCCGCGGATCCCGGAATATGCCTACATGACAAATACGCTGGGCCCCAAGTGAGTCAGCAACGCCAGTTACTAGAACCTTCGACCTTAGTTCGTGCCTGAAGGCAGACGCGAAAGTATACGTGTCTCGGCAACATGTCCTACAGCTTGGGTCGCGTCGTCGCGAGCCTCTCGTCCTGCAATGCAGTGCACTCAGGACGATGATCCAGCAAGACTCAGACACGCGAGTATCCTTTGACTTCTTTGAACAGCGATAGTGACGTGTGCTACGGTTATTCGGGTATCATGAGGATGTATAGTACAGTAAGCGCCAGTCGGTTACACCTTCGCTGGAATAGCAATCCCTCGTATTAGCATAGTGCCCCAGACCCCGGACAGTCTCTCCTTCGAATCAATCATACCCAGTGGCATACGAGTCGGATGTACTGTGCCCTACAAACCAACCCCGTTAGCTTGTTGCAACCCCCTGACATCCTACAGTTCGAGGCTTACGTCGCGCCCTATATGGAGTGTGAGAGGCCGAAGAATCATGGTGCCGGGGGGTTGAACGTGACGGACGCGGCGAAGCAGAGTACTGAGAAATGCAATCAGCTATGCTGTGCCCTGTATCCAGCAGACAAGAACTCACGTCCATCTGTTGACCGCCGCCATGTGTAGTGCGCCCTCCTCTCCTGTCATAATCGGATCCGCTGCTTGAGGTATTGCCCCTCCGTCGTTCTTTTTCCCTGATCTTATGCGCTACATACGCCCCTGCAACCTCTAACCCGATTTCAATGAAGTCAGATAGGAGGTCGCTTGACGCTGTAGGGGCCTGTGTAGGGGCCTGTCGAGAGTGTGATGGGTACGACCCTGAGCGTTCATCCAGGGAGGATGTAGAGTAGGCCCGGCGACGAGGTTGTACGCTCTGTGAAAACGAAATCATCCTTGATGAGAATCCCCAACGGCTGTGTCATTCGGACTTACCTCAAACGGAGCCGCTGCTGGGGTGTGTTCGTCGCTGAACCATAGACGGCGTGTACGCGGAGCGTCTGGCTCTACGCGACACAACATCATGAGAAAGCGGTGTGACTTTCTGGGGATACATAAAGTACGCATACCTTCTAGAGATCCCGCAAGAGATTCTTCATCGGCTCTTTCGGAACGACGCTCATCAAACTATGAAACGATGTCAGTGTTCGTACTCAGGTTACAGTGACAGTCGCATACGCTACCCCGCCGCTGCCATTGACCTCCACGATAACTATGTATCGGGCTGGGCGGGTGCTGTTCCTGGCGCTCAAGGCTTAGCATCAGTTGGTGCTCCTGCTGTGATTGATCCTTATAATGCGTACCTGCTGGCTCTCTCCCCCAGTCGACGGTGTGTATGATCGTGCTGCGGGCCGTAAATCTGATGACGGTGGAGAAGGCGGCGATGGTGGTGGTGGTGGCGGCGGCGGCGGTGGTGGTGGTGGAAAGTATGGCTGGATCACATATTAGCACAAAGATATAGTAGGTGTCATTCCACGGGACGACTCTACCTTCTCAGACACTGCCGCACCATCAGGCTTGCGAGGACGGATGGGAGTAACTTTTGTCGCGCTCAAGACCACTTCTGCAAACGCACGACTATGTAAGTAAGTTCGCCTGCCGAAAATGCGGGGTACTTACTTCCACTGGGCAGCGTTTCTTGATGAACCTCGCACTTGAACGTACTGCGGTCTGGTAATTCTCCGTGCGTCTGACAAGAATGCGCTGAGCCGAGGCGCCAAGATTGTAGCCTTCTCACCTCGATGTAGTCCGCCACGATACTCCAATCTCCGCCAATAAAGTCTGCCTCCGGATGATCGACGAACGAATTGTCGAGGATCGCGTTCAGTGTGCTCTCGTAGATGTCGCCCCAGTCGTCATCTGAGGCCGGGGACGGACTCGCAGAACCGGACGTGACATGCATCCCGCTCGCACCTCCTCGAATGCGTTCGGCTGGTCCGGTTCCTGGATGAGGACGTATCTTCCGAAGCTTCGGACTCGGTCGTAGAATCATAGGAGCGACCACAGTCGTGTAGGTTGGGGGATCACCGGCTTTCCATCCAGGAGGCCCGCGAGACGACTTCGCACGATGACAGTCAGCCATCATCCGAGCAACCAAGCTATGCACTGACCACTCCTGTGTGTGTCTCACGTGCCTTGTCCAAATCGACGCCGGCGTTGAGTCCGCCATCGTTGCCGAACCAGACACGCGCGCCCTTCTTCGTATCGAGGTCGAACGATACGCCTGCTACCCACCCAGACGCGGTCGTAGTCTCCGTGACCAGCCACACGTCTCCGTAGTGGGCACGTATCTTGTGGTAGTTATCATACGTCCAGCGCAGCAACACATTGCGATAATGACGCTTGAGTGATTTGTAGACTCGTGACGGGCCTAGATGAGTAAGGAATGCGTCTTCGGATTTCGCGCGTTCAAGTGAGGCGTTAACGCTGGCTCTGATCACGTGATGGCGTGCATGAATGAGCGATTGAATCCAGAAGTCGGGCGCATGGGTTGAACGTACGGTGGTAAAGACAAAGGCACCACAAGACCCGTCGGATCGCTCAATGTCGTGGCGCCGGCAAGAGTGAACTTCAGGAATCTCCTGTCCGACGTCGTCATTACGTCTGCATTGTCACGTTCCTCGGAAGTGATAGCGTCCGCGGGGAGCGTCGGTGGCTTTGTGCACCACTCCGGCAGGTCAGTGTATACGTTGAAACACTGTAAAACGCATCGTAAGTACTCGACAGCGCAAAACTAATGAGATGGTACCTTCTTGAATGAGCCCTTCTCGATGTACCCGAAGTCGCCAATCTTGCCACCGTCGTAAGGTGCCTCGCTTCTGCGAGGGTGAAAGATAGCATGGCCGGAACACGGGGCCTCGAGAAGTCGCGTGTAGAGGTTCTGAAACGCCGACTGCTTCTTCGAGTTGGTGCGGATAACGTCGCCGCCCTGCTTGAGAGTCCAAGTTTACTATAGCAGTACCACCCCCCGTGTGCGTATGTAAAACCTACAGGTGAATCACTGGGACGGCTACATAGACAGCCCTATACAGATTGTCAGAGCAGCACATTTCCTCTTGAAAGACTGACCATTGCGAGACGTCGACGGGGATAATGAGAGCGTTCTAACTGTATGGGAGCGAGAGAGGAGTTGCGTAGACGCACTGCACCTGCTGCATAGTTTATAGGAAAAGAATATTGCTCACTGATGCTTGCATGCAGCAGCGTGTTTTCTCTTAGTAAGCCGCTAAGCGAGCATGAGAAGCCGCACCGCAAGGCAAACGTACGGATGCCACGGGTTGCGGAATCGATACCACGAGGATCGCTGCTGGTTTGTTTCGGTGTGGGATCGACAGCGAGTGGTTGGGACGAATTGGGAGCAAGGCTGCGTCGCTTCCCCATCAGTAATTGGTTGGCGGCTGGTCGCGAGTCCATCCTTGTACACCGCAAGCTCACGAAGCGGTGCAGAATTGTGGCGCATGGCTGCTGCTGGACAGATGCATGGGTGATCCAAGCCCCTAACGCTGCACTAGGTCACGAATGTCGCATTTCCGCACGCGAAGGGAGAGAACGAGGTGAGCCGAGAAGCATGCGATGTTGGACAGTTGGCAGGTTGTCGACGATGAAATTAAACAACAAGTCGAAGACAGTGGCCATTGAAGGCGAGTTTGTTCTCGGAGAGAGTACGCTCGAAAGTACTGCGGTAGCCGCTGCGCCGACTCGGATAACCTGGATACATAGGTTGCTTGTTCTACCTCCACCGCGGTAATACCCGGTAAATAAGTATGGACTGAGCGAATCTCAACGAGCGACAGATCAACGACTAGTAATATACGTTGGCGGTGGCATGTCCGAAGCGCCAGTCTCGGAAGCAGTATCAGCGGCACCCAGGCGGGAAAGCGACGCCTGCAGCGCGTCAACGGAAAGTCCGACGCGGTTCATCTCCGAGTGCAGAGCGGCGAGCCTGTCCAGCTCCCTAGATGCCCGTGTTGTTGGCAATCCATCTGTCGCAGGAGATGGGACAGTCGGTTTGGGCTGATTTAGTGTAGACGTGTACGCGCCCGTGTGCGTCCATGGCTGGATCGGCGGCGCGTACGGACTCATGTGCAGATCGACGACTCGGAACTGAGGAGTCGGACGATGGGATCTGCGGTATCTCCGGACAAAAAAGCCCAGAACGAGGGCTATGATCAGCAGGACGACGATCGGCACGACGATCGCGGGAATGAGTTTGGAGTGGAAGTTTTCATGTGGTCGGTCGGCAGTCGATACGGAAGTTGAAGGAGAAGTACTGCTCGTAGTGGATACGGAAGTTGAGGGAGAAGTACTGCCCGTAGTGTTGGCAATCGGGGTTGGGGATGTACCTGCCAAGACTTGTTAGCAAAGGGTCCTCGCTGAGCGGTGACATGCAAACCTGCACTATTAGTACTAGCCGGCTTCGTGGACGGCGAAGAAGCGGCCAGAGCGTCGAAGTATGGACGCATAACCGTCCGGAACGGGCCTCCGACCAGCTCATCCGCTTGGATGTACCCCGCGGAGACGCCGAGCAACGCGGGGAACGGTCCGCCCTTTATCCGCAGAGCGTTGCACCCTGTACCCTTCGTGATACAATCCAACCCCTTCTCCAGCCGCGCGCGTGGAGCATCGTCGACCCTTGGGTCCCAAAGTGCGGCGTTCAGCGCGACCTTGGACGCATCGAACGGCGGGAACGGGATCCCCGCGGCGATGAATCCGCCCAGCGGCTTGTCCGCAAGTGCAACCCAGTAGTCGGACGTATCTTGTGGTACGGGTGCGCCGGTGTCATCAAGAGTATCTGTGTTGTGTGTGAGCCCGAGCGTGGAGATGTCGTCCCGCAGCGCGTGGATGACAGGGAGGTACGACCCATTGTATCGGTATGCGTATGCATCTGACGAGAATTGGAATGGGCGTTGGGAGAGACTGAACGTCAGCCCGAAGTTCGGCCCGTATTTCGCTTTGATCTTGCGCATGCACGATATGAAGTTCACGACTGAAGGTGTAGTTGGCTGCCTGAAGTCGCCATCCCCCTCGTCCAGCAGCTGGAATCCCTTTGGTGCAGGAGATCAAATGTCAGTATTACGGTGAAGTGGAACGAGGAAGGGCGCGCGCGTACGAATTCCATCATCTCAAGGCCGTTGAATCCATACTTGTCGACCACCGCAGTGACTGTCTCAACGAACTTCGCTTGAGCAGCGTCGTCTACACCGAAGTTCCACTGGATGCAGAGCTGCACAAGTTTGCCCTTCGAGATCTGCTGCTTGATGGCGGCGATAAACTCGTCCTCGTGCACCCGCCCGTCCGCGCAGAGCGGCAATCTGGGAGTTCGGATTATTCAACTGGGCACATAAGGTATGCACAAGCACGTACAGGCAAGGTTGGAAAATGATCCCGCCATGAGTTGGTCGAGCGGGATCGTCGTCGACGGTGGCGAGAAAGACATTGATCACGTCGTACATGTCGGAGACGTTTGCCAGCGGTATGTAGTCGGTGCCCGTGGAGTTCGCGATGTAGAGGCCTATAATCACGCGTCGACTGAACGTGTGGGCCTGCGCTCGCGAAGTAAGAACTGGACTTGAACTTGAAGGCCACGCGTTCGAACGTTTATTGGGAGCGAACGAAGGAGCCGCATCCACCGGCGCCTGTGCAAGTGCGTCGCCCAGTGCAAAGGCTGCGAGAATGAGTAGGGCCCGGCGAAAACCTAAGGGCATGGCGTATGGAGAGAACGGTCAAAGGAAGAGATGCAAGCACGGGTGCTTAAGCCACGACGGATGAGACTCGCGGCCGCCCTCAGTTGCAAACGGCTAAGACCTGATATGCAGTGCTCCATGTTGCAGGGCCGTGGCATCTCGGTTCCGATGAACGGATCTGAGCCGTCCGCGCGCCCAAACATTCGCAGTTGGCGTCCCGAACAAGCGCAGATAGTGCAGAGCAACGGTACAGCTTTCAAAGCATGATTAGCGCTTGTAGAAGAGGCGTCAGAACGACAGTGGGTAGACAAAGTGTTACAGCTGTTCCAGAAAATCTTGTGACTGGCCAGTTTATTTTGAAATGAGTTTTTTTTTCTGCTGCCCGTAGGACCAGTACGGAGAATGACCGAACCCTACGGGCGACGAACTTCCGCTGCACTTCCGCACGGCGATCGACGAGCTCCTCACCGTCCCGGCACGTCGGCACCGCACTTCGGCGACTGCTAGAGCGTCCCTCGTCAGCGGCTGCGCCGGTTCATTGGTCCCAGAAAAAAAAAACAGATTTCGAACAAAACCAGCTAGTCTCAAGGTTTTCCGGAACAGCTGTAATATCTCGGTCGTACAAGAGCGCGGGAAAGTAATTCGGAAGGACCCGATAACTACATGAGGGGCGCGCGATTCACAAACGCGGGGATAATGTTAACACAAAGCGCAAGCGAGCGAGCAGGTGGTGCATCAGCAGGAGGCCGTGAGGTGTAAACGTAACCCTAGCAAGAGCTGACCGCCATAGTTCCGTCGTAAGAGCCGGTTCGGCGATAGCAAAGGTCGTCAACGATGAAAGGCAAGTATGGAGAACGTTGTGGCCAGTCAAATGACTGTTGTTCTTGGAGAAAGTCCGCCCGCGGCTATCGGTCCGGCGCGTCGTATCTGCTCAATTCAACTCGACGTCGAATGGCCCGAGGCAAAGTAAGCTGCTCACCTGTACGCGCGTCAGGTCTGAACTTCAGGATCATCCAGAAACGCAAGCACCGTCCAGCTCCTGCAGCAAGAGGCGAAGCCGGGCCCAAGAAGGATGCGCGCGACCGCGACGACGGCTGGGTCGACAGCCTGACCAACGCGCGATTCGACGCGTATTATAAGGTAAGTCCGTAGCTGCCGCGCAAGGATCCGCTGAATAGAGGTCGCCGTAGCTCCAGGGCATCGTGCCAGACGACGAATGGGAGACGTTCAGCAAGACGGCCGCGACGCCGTTGCCCGTAACGTTCCGCCTAGCGGGAAGTCGGATGTGCGTCCTAGCTAGCTGATGGCTGAACGCCTCTAATATGGTTCAGAATCGGCCAGGAGATCAACAACATCATTCGCGAGGTGCATATTCCAGCGCTGAGCGGCATGGTCGTCGACGGCGTCCAGGTCGAGCCGCCAAAAGTCATCCCGTGGCATGTGCGCCTTCGATATTCTGCGTACTTCTGTGCTGACGGTATCCAGGTATCCAGGAGGTCTGGCGTGGCAGTTCAACATTGAAAAGCGAGTTCTCCGGAAGTCGCCTGAAATCAAGAAGTTTCATCGTTTTCTCGTATACGAGACCGAAAATGTAAGCTGCAGAAACCATGCTCATACAACGGCCCTGACAATCCGTAGGGCAACATCTCCCGTCAGGAAGCTGTGAGGTACACAACGGAGGCCTTCCACGCCGCTCCGAGCTGAGCACGCACTTAGCATGCTTCCGCCGTTGTTCCTCGACGTGGAACCGCATCACAAGGTCCGCTATGTCTCTTAATTGAAATGGTCGGACTAATGCAGCAATTCCTTAGGTGCTCGATATGTGCGCGGCACCAGGTTCCAAAGTGCGTAACTCGCGTACGCCATGTTCGAATAGACTCTTATCTACAGCGGGTTCTAGACGGCCCAGCTCGTCGAGGCGCTACACGCCGACGACCTGACGCTCGGCAGCTCTACACCATCCGGCTTCATCGTCGCGAACGACAGCAACCATAAACGCGCGCAGCTGCTCGTGCACCAACTCGCGCGCTTGCCCACCCCCGCGCTCATGGTCACCAACCTCGACGCAAGCATCATGCCGAACTTGCTTGATCCACAACGCCGCCCGATTCATTATGACCGTATACTTTGCGATGTTCCGTGTTCTGGAGACGGCACGACGAGGAAGAATCCTGGTATTTGGAAGCAGTGGGCGCCGGCGAATGGGATTGGGCTGCATGGGTGCGTACTAGAGACGTATCTGCGACGGTGGGTGTTGACGTGTGTCCATTCGCGTTAGGTTGCAAGTGCGCATCTTGGTGCGCGCGATGAAGCTGCTCGACCATCACGGGCGGATCGTGTATTCGACATGCTCTATGAACCCGATGGAGAACGAGGCCGTCATCGCCACTGTCCTCAAGTCAAATTCAGGTTTGCCTTCTACCCCAGCCTCCCCTCTCTTGCTTAAAAGTTTTTCAGACTTCGAGCTCGTCGACGTGTCAGACCGGATGCCCGACCTCGTGCGCCGGCCGGGGATGACGACTTGGAAAGTGGCGAACCAGCAGCTGGAGGTGTTCGATTCGTTCGAGCAGTACAGCGAGCTTACCAAGAACAAGTCGAGAACGAAGGGCGCCCCGTTGACAGCCGGACACTTTCCGCCCGAGCCCAAGGATGCTGAGGCTTTACATCTCGAGCGATGGTGCGCACGCTATTCTCCTTTGCGTGTGGGGGAGTGAGCTAATCCAGGTGCAGTATGCGCGTGTACCCGCATTTACAAGATACGGGCGGGTTCTTCGTTGCGGTTCTGCGGAAGAAGGCAGATAGGATACCACCGCCTCCTAAGCCGGCGAATGCGACGTGGGTGTCTTCAACGCCTCGCGACCGTGCAAGGGCTGACTAGTCCGCAGAGTCAAGGAGGAGCCGGCCTCGCTAAAGCGCGCGCTGAGCGCTGAGCCAGCTGTAGAGCCTGAGGCCAAACGTCCGAAGCTGGATGCGCCCGTCGATGTACCAGCGGAACCCACCACCGATGTGGCAGGCGCTACTACCGCCGAACCTAGCGCCGCCCCAACTCCCGTCTCGTCTGAGGACAATACCGGCCTGCTGCCTTCAAAGCCGCCGAAAGAGATCACCTTCAGCGAGAACCCCTACACGTTCCTCGGCGCCGAGAACGAGGTCATCCAAGAGTGCATGTGCGTCTGCCCTCCTCGCCACCTTTCAGCCCTTTTTCTCAACTTTTGCTTGCAGAAAACGTCTGAGCCTGCTACCGTCTTTCCCATCCGACCGCGTGTTCGTCCGTAACCCGACAGGACAGGCGGCGCGCGCGCTGTACATGTGCAACGAGCAGGTGAAGACGCTCATCCTCACAAACGACTACCAGAAGATCCGCCTCGTCCACGCGGGTGTCAAGATCCTCGAGAAACAAGACGCTGCGTCTTTCGTGTCCTTCCGTATCCTCGAGGACGGCGTGGCGCCCATTCTGCCGTTCGTTGAGCCCGACACGATCTTCAATGCGGATCTGGACGTGTTGAAGATTCTGATTATGGAGTATTATCCCGCGATTACGAAGTTTGAGGAGCCGTATAAGACGCTGTTCGAGAAACTCGGTGCGTCTGCGATCGGACCGTGAATTTGCGTCCTGAGCTGCTCTACAGAACTCGGCAACGCGCTCGTCCGCTTCGAGGCTACGAATACGCCTGACGCGACGTGAGCCGCTGTTCTTATCATTTGCTATTCTTACTGACGCGCCTGTCGACCTAGGTTGACCCATAGCGTCATCCTGCCGCTCTGGAAGTCTGGCGTGTCGGTCTGCCTGATGATTGACAAGAAGTCGAAGAGCGCGCTGAGCTTCCGTGTCTTTGGCGAGGATATCACACCGCTGGGACAGAAGTTGCGCGAGCAGGCTGAGGCTAAAGCTGCTGCTGCTGCTGAAGACGGTGAAGATGCGGCTCCGGACGTGGAGCTGCAGGATGGCGATGCGGAGGTGGATATGGAGGCAGCGGTAGGGGCTGATGTTCCGATTGAAGGCGTCGCACCAGAAACGTCGGTCAATGTAACAGTGGAGACATGAGGATGTCAGTTTGAATAAAAAGACACATGTATTTGCTTAATGTCAATACTGTACCTGCCTTCCAAGCGCGGCGTTCGTTTCGGGAGCTAGTTGGTTTCGAGGCCCGACTGAGTCACTGACACTGGCATCTCTTGTCTTCTCGCCGACAGAACCTGACCGACGATATGGAACCACCAGACCCTAATCGCTCTGCATGTCCTTTCGAGGCGTCCCTCTTACACGACATGCTCAGGTTTGACGAGCAGGGCCGGCCCCACCTTCGCCCGAGGACGGAGAGTGCCCAGCTCGCGTTCGCGCGCGCCGAGGCCGCTTTACGGGACGCTCAGGCCGTCTTCGCAACGGTGTCCACATCTATTGACGACGCGCAGGCTCAATGACAGCATACGTACCAACGAAGACTTCTGCATCCCGTTCGGAAAATTCCCGCCGACATTTTCTCTCTGGTCGTCGAGGAGAACTCATCCGAACCCTCAATCGAAGAGGTTTCACGTGCACAGCCTCGAGTGGTGGATCTTTCCACTGTCTGTCGTCGTTGGCGCATTACGGCACTGTCCTGGCCTCTGGCGGTTTAGCTTCTTCTGCGTGGACAAAGCCTGGAATGAGGCAACTGTTAATGTTGCTGTAGCACACAATGCTTCATCTCCAAGGCGCTGTCATTGGGGTGCCCTTTGAAGTCTCTCTTGCACTCGAAGACTCCACCCGGTCTCTACTTTGCCCATTCTTCCAAGCTATCGGCACCCTGTTCGAGCGGACGCATTCGTTCCAAGTTCGAGCGCGCGACCAGTTTGGACGTGACGATGGCCGCTCATGAGCCCGTGGTTGCAGCGACGGGAACTGGCGTAGGAATATTGTTTTTCACTTTATGCCGATTCCGCGGGTTGACTTCTTCCCGTCACTGTGATCCACGTCGACTCACAACCAGCCCGCACGTGCGATTCCTTGGGCTAGCAAGTCTACTTCTTTGCATCGGCGATTCTCTCTTGCTCCGCAATGTCACATTGCGCCCGCAGTAACAGTCGCGGCGTACGCCGCAGTCGAAGCAGTTATCACCGTCCCAGTTTGGTGAACGGCCGCCTGAGTGAGCGCGCCAGTTGTACGCCAACGAAGTGGGCGCATCATTTTGGCTCGTCGTCCAATCCTACTTCCCGATTCGTTCACAGGAGTTGTCCTCTGCCATGGGTGAACACTTGTCCACCCGAGCGTTCGTAGTTCTGTTTACTCGCTATGAACCTTCAATGTCTCGGAGCAGGCGCTTCCTGATGCAATGCATACTTTAGTCGGCGCCCGCAGCGCTGAGTTAAGTTGCTGCGACGATCCTCGTCAAGGTGCGCATGCGTAGTGCGTAGCACTATCCACATATAAAGGCAGCAGTCGCTTCCCACCTTAGCCTCATCTGTTTCTTCATCATCCATTGCTCCATTTTTTCGCCCTTCTCCGCACCGCCCTTTATTTTCACCATGCAGTTGACGGTGCTTATCTCCCTTGCGGCTCTCGCCTTGACCGCCACGGCCGACCGTACCATCACCGTGTAAGCCACTTACATATACCCCACGTCGAGGGCTCATTCAAATTTTTCTCCCTTCTAATTAGGCGCAACAAGTGCAAGCAGACTATCTGGCCCGCCATCTTCACCCCGCCCGGCTTCCCCGCGCCCAAAGTCGACACGGGCTTCAAACTTGCGCCAGGCGGACACAAGAGCTTCAAAGTCCCCGGAAACTGGACGTCCGGTCGCATCTGGGGCCGCACCGGCTGCGACTTTGGCAAGAAAGTCCCGGGACCGCTGCAGTGCGAGACTGGCGGGTGCAACGGCGGTTTGAAGTGCGCGAAGCAGGGCGGGACGGGCGTTCCGCCTGCTACGCTCGCGGAGTGGACACTCAAGCCTGGAAATGTGCCGGATTGGTACGATGTTAGTCTCGTTGATGGGTTCAACCTTCCTATGGTGCGTTCTGTCACAGTGGTTCTTGCTCTCGAATAACACTTATTGACGGTGACGGCGAATATACAGCGCATCGATGCGACACAGGGATGTCATGCTGCTGGCTGCGGGGCGAACCTCAACACGCACTGTCCCGCCAAGCTCCAGAAGAAGAACGGCAAGGGCAAGGTCGTTGGATGTCTCAGCTCCTGCGTCGCGACAGGTCTTGAAAAGAACTGCTGCTCTGGAAGTCACAATACGCCTCAGACTTGCCCGAAGTCCAAGGTGCGCGCGAATGGGCTTGTCTAACTTGCATGGTCACAACGGTCGGCATTCTTCGCAGGTCGACTACTACAGCTACTTCAAGAAGGGATGCCCGAACAGGTCAGTCTTATCATCATCAATATATACTTCTCCCGTACTCAAGCTAACCCCTTCGCCCCCTTCTTCAACAGCTACGTATACGCATATGGTCCGTGCCGCTTTCCATCTTCCATTCCTTCCCCCAAGTCCTAACTAACCGAATCCTCCGCTCTTCAAGACGAGAAGTCCGGCAGTAAGTCCACCCGTTCACCCGCACTTTCAACGTTCTGACATCTTGCAGCCGCGCTTTGGACGTGCGCAAAGCCGGCGGACTACACGCTGACATTCTGCCCTTGAACGGGGGTAGCGACGCAACACACTTATTGCAATTGTCTTTCCAGTATTTATACTACCACTATACTTATCTTTCATTTCATTGTCGACGAAATGGAGTGTAACAATACACGAAAGTGCAGGTCGAAGTACAGTTCACACGCCGGAGGAGACTGGAAAGCAGGGGGATCCTGACTGCCACCCTAGATGATCTGAAGTGGTCGATGCGCAGACAGTCGAAGAGATCATACAGTAGTCACCACCGCCTTCTCTCTCCTTCAACACGCCGCACGGGTCTCCGGGCCTGAGACTTGGGAGCGCGATAATGCGACTCGGCTCGAACGAGAGTCCCGTCGTCCCGACCTGGAGAAGAATATTCATTGTCGAACGACGCCGAGGAGCAAAGAGGGGTGCGAAAACGCGACGTGGGCGAGTTCCGATGCTTTCCACGAGGGAGATGATAGTCTCGGGGTGGAGTCTGTTCATACGAGTTGCGCGAGTAAGAGGATCTGCTCAAAGTCTACAAGGCCCACGCTCTTATCCAGCGCCGTGCTGAACTCCTGCAACATCTCCACAATCTAACACGCGTCAGCTGCGCCATGGAACCGACCGACACGCGCGCGCACCTCCTCTGCTGTGATCTTCTCCTTGAGCAGCGCCGCGACGCGCGAGATATCTCTAATCCGGATCCGTTGCGCGTCGAGTTGCTCGTCCGGGACGTCAGGGAAGAAGAGCGCGAATGTTGCGCGGGCGGCGCGTTTTTGGCGCGGTGTGCATGTGAGGGTGGGCGGCTCGTCGTCGGTGTCGAAGTCTTTCGCGGCGCGTAGTTTGCCCTTCTTCCCCTTGCTTTTGCCTTTACGAGACGGAGCGCCGAAATCCTCGTCGTCGCTATCATCGGGTGGAGGCTCGTCCTCGTCCTCCTCTTCCTCATCGTCCTCTTCATACTCGTCTTCATCGTCGTCGTCAGCATACTCGTCGCCGTCCATATCCTCCTCATCAAGCGGCTCAGGCAACGCCGGAAAATCGTCCTCCGTCCGCGCAACGAGCAAAACAGCGCACACCGCACGCCAGTCTTTCAGACTCACAGCATCAGCGTTCGCGTCCCCAGCGCCCCATCCCGCCGCGGCGTTCTGGAAGATCGTGAGGACGTCCGGGTCGTCGGGCGGGAGGTCGAGAGCTTGTAACGCGCGGGGTATGAGCTCGAGCGGGATCCGCGCGTCGGGTGACTCGGCGAGCAGGAATCCACCTGGCGCAGGCTCGCCGATTGTGATGATAGAGCTATTAGGTTCAGTGGGCGGGTCTTCGACTATGAAACCTCCAGCCGCAGGAGCAGCAGTGTCGGATATGAAGCCTCCAGGACTTGGTGGCGCGGGGTCGTTCAGACGGCGTCGTTTTCGTGGGGATGGTTTAGTGGAACCACTGGCAGGATCTCGCGCTGCGGCGGTGACAGAGTCGAATGCGGCGTCTATGGCGTGTTGTGCGCGGGGACCGAGAGCGGCGAAGTCACCGCCGTCGTCGTCCATATTGGAGTCGAGCGTCAAGAGGCAAGAGTGCGGAGCGGAGTTGACGCGTCTCGACTCAGAATCTTGACCTCTTGATTATCGCCGACTCGTTCAGAAATGTTGCTTGACTTGCACATATGCCAAGTAGGGTAACGTGCTGAAGCCGACAAGGACGACATGCCGGACAAGTGACAGAAAGGCGTTCAGCACCTGTCCTCTCTGCGCAAGGCATCGGGACCGTACACTGACTCATTTCGACCGCCACTGGCAGTGGATGTCCTGGTACTTGTAGCTGTCACACGGGCTCTATTAAGCTGCACTGAAGCACACTAACAATCTCACAGTCCGTCTTCCATTCCTCCCACCTCGGGCTCTCGCCGCGGAACCTCGCCGCGCTGTGGTCATGCGATGCGAAACTTGAAACTTGGAGGATCTCTTTGGTGTTTCGACTTCTACATACTGCTGTGCGAGTGCTGTGTCAATCGCGTTATTCCTCCCGTCAAGAGCCTGGCAATCGAGGTGTCAGGACTGCAAGATCTAAGCGATCAACGATTTGCTATATCTGGCCGAGCTGGCCTCAGCACCCTGACACTCCAGGCACTTGTGACTCAATAGGGGGGTCAGTACAGCAGCCGCGCTTTTTCACAGACACGCTGGAAGACGTGGGACTGCCTCGGGGAGTTGATGCCGCGTCGCCGCGAGTCTCTCTGTGTGGGCCAATAGATAGGGGGATGCGCGCCGCGTGCGTGTGTGTGATCGTCAGACTAGACCGGAGATAGCAAGTTGTAGGCAGATCCATGATCATGCGTTGAAATTCGTCCATCGGGAGTTGTTCCGCTGTGTGGCTGAGGGAATTGTCAGCACGCGGGGAGCCCGGAGCACGGGTTGATGGGCGGGGAGAATGGAAGGGCCGGACGCAGTATGGCACTGGCAAGTGGGACCGTGTGCGGGCATCAGGAATTGATATGAGGCGAGATAGAGGCCAGAGACGACGACGAGGGAGGTGGGTAAGACATTAAACGGGAATCGCTGAGGTTACTAAGTGGAATGGGGAGCTCGGGAAACCCGGATTGGGAGAGTTTCGTTGGGCGGCAGTTGCGGGACCGGTGGCGTTGGCCGAATTGTGTCAAGTTGGCTCTCTTCCTCGTACCTTCACGATGCCCGCCAAATCCAACGACCCGTTCGCCGACATGCTCGCACCGCCGGCGAACGAGACGCCCGCCGAGCGCCAGATGCGCGAGGAGATGGAACGCGCCGCCAAGCTGCGCAGCGACGAGATCGACGAGGAGCTCAAGAAAGAGCGGACAGCGCTCAAGTCGAAGCGCGTTATGAAGCTCCTCCTCCTCGGACAGTCAGAGTCCGGAAAGTCCACCACCCTCCGTCGTATGTCCGTCTCTCAAACCGCGCTATTCCCGCGCCCGCTCACACCCCCTGTCTCAGAGTTCCAGCTCGCCTACACGCCCGCGGCGTTCAAAGCAGAGCGCGCGACGTGGAGGGGCGTCATCCAGCTCAACGTCGTCCGCTCCATCCGCCTTATCCTCGACACCGTCGTCGACGCCCTCGACCACCAGAACGGCGCTGCGCCCTCCGGCGACGACGATTCGAGCGTCGACCAGGTCCCGCTCAACGACGAGCACGACCGTCTCCGCCACCGGCTCGACCGTCTGCGCGACGCCGAGAGCAAGCTCATGGCCCAGATCCGCGCCCCCGCGGAAGAGGGCGACGGCTTCGCCCAGCGCGTCGCCGACAAGATCAACCAGGACGCCATCCAGGCCCGCGCGGACAAGGAGCTCGCCGTACGCGCCAACTGGAAGCAGCCCTTCCAGCGTCTGCGTCTGCCCGGCCCGCGCAGCTCGCTCGACGGCGGGGACGAAGCCTTCGTCGACGAGCCGACCGAGATCATCCACGAGCTTAGACAGGATATGGCCGCGCTGTGGAACGACCCTGATGTGCGCGAGCTGCTGCGTAGACGCAAGGTCCGCATCGAGGAGATTTCGGGCTTGTGAGTCGTCTTCTACTAGATTTCGTGCTGCTGAACTGATTCGCGCACCAGCTTCTTGAACGACCTCGAGCGCGTCACGGCGCGCAACTACTTCCCGACCTCGGACGACGTCCTTCGTGCACGCCTCAAGACCGAGGGCGTGTCCGAGTACGTCTTCCAGATGGAGATGCCCGAGGCGCGCGCGCACGCCGCGGAGTGGCGCATCGTCGACGTTGGCGGGTAAGTCTCCATCCCACCGCTCCTTCCTCATCCCCCAAACCACCCGACTCCAACACCTCGCCTTCCCACTCTAACGAACTGCGAACTGTTAACTGTACGCTGACGGATCGCTCGCAGGACGCGCAGCCAACGCGCAGCATGGATGCCCTTCTTCGACGACGCCAACGCCATCATCTTCCTCGCGCCCATCTCCGCCTTCGACCAAGTGCTCGCCGAAGACCGCTCAGTCAACAGACTCGAGGACTCCGTCACGCTCTGGAAGCAGATATGCCAGAACAAACTCCTCGAGCATATCGAGCTTATCCTCTTCCTTAACAAGGTCCGTTTTGCGTTTCTTCGTATGGATGGAGGGAGCTGACGGGGAGAC
The DNA here is from genome assembly GCA_001632375.1 of Exidia glandulosa HHB12029. Lineage (NCBI taxonomy): Eukaryota > Fungi > Basidiomycota > Agaricomycetes > Auriculariales > Exidiaceae > Exidia > Exidia glandulosa. The sequence continues at coordinate 47,399 of KV426117.1, read as the reverse complement.
GGGGAACAGATGGATATATTAGAGGCAAAGTTGAACTCTGGCGTCCGGCTCGCGAAATACGTGCGCAATTTCGGGGAACGACCTAATGATATCGAGACCGCCGCAAAGTGTTCGTCTTACTCCTTCTCGTCACACGTGGCGCTGGCTGACATAGACGGTGTAGACTTCCGCTCGAAGTTCCATGCGATACATAGGGAATATTCCCCTCAGCCGCGCAAGTTTTATTGTTTTACGACGTCGGTGACGGTACGTCCCCCCTCCCCCCTTTTTACTTCTTCCCTCTTTTCCCCTCACGTTCCCTTGCTCGCGGTCGTACCATTCCCATTGGTCCATTGGCATCGGCGGTGCCACTTCCTCCCTCCTCCTTCGTCCGCCTATTACTTTCTTCCCTCTCTCCCCTGTGCGCGTACCATTCTTGGGGATTTTGCGGTGCCATTCTTCCCTCTTTCCTCCGTCCAACTATCGTACCTCGAGTCGGGATCAGCGCGCACGCGCACGTGCTTCCGGTAGTCCGGGCGTTGCTTGCGATGATCACGAAACCGGGAACGAGCGTTCGCGGGGAAAATGAGATTGATGTGCGCCGCGATGTTCGCTGCGGCGCACCGGGTCGGGTCCGCCGTTATCTCTTTCTGCTGTGCTCTTCTGACGGTGACCGGGCTATCGTCTTCCCGGGCATTGCTCTTTGCTCGCCTCGCGTCTTTGCGCTTAATCACTCGCGTCTTGCGCTGAATCACTGGATTCGCGCAGTGACGGGTGACGTCGTTTATCTCGTGCCGCTTCGCTTCTTCCCCGACCTCGAACGATGATCCCCGCTTCCCGTCATCGTAAACTCTCCATGCTTCGCGGACATCTTATTCCTCTTCTCTTCTCTTCTTGTTTTTAAAAATGGACGTTCTCCTTGACTCACTTGACCTCTTCTTTTCGCAGGACGTCGTGCAGACGAGCGGTATCCTCGCAGCCGGTACGTTACATCGCTTCTTGCTCCTTATCTGACACCTGACTGACTGCTGACTGGTGCAGTGCGCGATATCATCATCCGCCAACATCTCAAGGAGTCGCGTCTCATGTAAGGAAACACACACTCCCTCAAGCCTCTTTTTTGTCTTGTCCGTCTACTTTTATTGCTCGTCCCTCTCCACGCACGCGCGCGCTCAACGTCGTTTACTCACGCACCCGTTCCTTTTTTTTGGTAGCCCGTATTAAGGATGGAACCTTTCTCTCACGACCCCGAACCTGATCTATCGACGCGAACGTAGATTATCTCTTGAAACTTGTACGATGGGCGTTCGTCCTACGACGACGCAGCACCTCCTCCTCTGTTCTATTTTTTTTTCTCTTTTCGTTTGTTAGGATGAGCAACGCACTTTGGGCATGTATATACATACAGTGTAATTGCCGGAGTGGGTGGTTGGTGGGTGGTGTGAGATTTGTACGTTACGTTACCTTTTGCCTTCATCGTGGATGATGTACATAGACCACTGAAGCACCGATCTGGGATCAGGATGAGGCGGTTGACTGGATTCGTGCTTTGGTGGCGCGGTGCAGTACGGTCAGCTTGGTCCATCGTTCACTTGATGGGCACTCTCTCCCTGCTTGCCAGTCTCCTCAGGCGAAACCGTACCTGGGCCGGTCACAGACAATGTGACTGCGTTCTCGTAATTGTACAGACATGAAAGAATTTTACTGTAACAGCCTACAGCCTGACTGCACATTACAACCGTTCGGAGCGTGCTAGACCCCGCTTTACGGCGTCGGGTTATACTTCTCTCCATCAACAGCATAGCTGATCGGGCGTCGCTCAGGCGAGTCGAGCCAGCCGTGAATGTAGCTACCAAGCGCCTCGTCGGCTAGATCCTCTCCCGCGGGCGCGGGACGGAAAGAGAGCCATTCCTCGACCTTAGTCTGGTCGAACGTCGCGACGCTCATATCCCACATCTCGAATCCGGGACTGGCAGTGTACGAGAACGTACAACCGCATGTTCCGCAGAAGCGGCGCTCGCAGGGCTTGGTCGCGGAAGAGCGGTATATGCGCTCTGTGCTGTTCGAGGTGAAGGTGATGAGCTTGTATGGGACGAAGGCCCATGTCCAGAATGGCGCTCCTGAGACTTGGCGACATGTATCGCAGAAGCAGTGAATAGCTGAGAAGCGGTTCCCACTGTGCAATGAAGTCGTCAGTGCCAATGTTGATGTATAGTATGGTGGTGGAAGTCTTAACTTACTGCTTGATCCACTTTACGAGAACAGGATCGTCTGCCCAGGTATCAGGTGCACGCCGGACTGTGAATTGGATGCCTTTGCAGTGACATCCGCCTGTAATCTCTCCCCCACTCGTCGGCTGAATCTCTTCAGACGGCGACTTCGTGACGGCGTCATCCATCCACAGTCCGTCCTGCTTGAATGCCTTGTAGCGAGGAAGTCCGTCGTCGATGATAGTGGTAACGCCTCCTCTCCAAGTATCCTTAACGAAGATGTGATACACAGGCTTGACGAGACTGTCGTATGCGACGCCAGAAAACAGGTCGAATGTCGATACAATAACGGAGACTTTTACGCCCTTGTTATCGTCCGCGGTAATCGACGTCCCGCACTTGCTGCAGTGTGTTCGCGTAAGTCTCGAGCTGGAGTTGTATCGCACGAGAGCCCCAGTCCCAGTCAGCGTGAATGTTGCGACAGGGGCCTCGACGTAAAGACCGCAGAAGCCGCCGATGGTGAGTCTACAGTCGTCGCAGTGACAATAGTCTGCGTCGAGTGGGAGTGTGCTGGATTCTACAGAGAATTTGTAGCGTACGCTGCCGCAGTGGCAGCCTCCTTGGATGGTCGTGCTCATGGCTGTTGAAAGACAACGTCGACGTCACAACGGACCGAACCGCCGAATATTTTCGCCCCGAACCCGACCAATGTTTTCTTTTGACTTTGACGTCGACGATGCCGGCGACGTCGCCCAGACCGCGTCAAGCGATGACAAGCAACCCCCGACTGTCGACAGTACCGTCCTGGACGAGGTGCCAGCTCAGGAAGCCGACCTCGACGAGCTATTCGCCGCGCTCCCAGCTCGCATCTCGTATTCGCCGCTGCTAGTCCGCAGGAACGACGGAACCGAGCTCTACATCGCGCGACGCGACCTCTTCGACGCCAGATACCAGCTGATGGCCGGCGAGAGCGACGAAGTCGACGCGCCCAACATCCAGTTCCTCGACGCGCCCAGCGACCTCGTCCGCGGGGTTTACGAGGGCGGTCTGAAGACCTGGGAATGCGCGTCGGATCTGGTGCAATACATTTCTGAGGGATCCGTGCAGACAGCAAATTCGGTGCTCGAGGCAAGTTGCGCCTTTTGCCATCTGCAAGGCTCTGGCTCATCGTCGCTGGAAGGCAGCTCGGTTGTGGGACTGCGATCCCGTCCGCCTACGCACTCGGTGAACTATTCTCGAGACCACACGAGAACGCATCTCCGCGCGCGGTACATGTTCAGGACTACAACCATCTAGTTCTCGAGCTCGTACGCACATTCCTGCTAGCTCTGGGCGAAGTGTCTCATGCCAGAACAGGTTGCACTGCCCAACCTCCTCCTCGCATGGTGTCGGTGACCTTCCAGTAGGTATGAGAGTGCCGTATTCATCGCCCCTGCAGATTTCTCTCCCGCTGCAGCACGCGTACGCGATTCGTTGCATACGTCGTCGGAAGCTGGTGAACTAGATCTCGACGGCGACATCGTGAATGCCTTCCGGAGTGATCTTGCCGCATGTCGTGTTGACTTGCGTCTCTACTACGGCTCCTGGCGGTCTTGGCAACTACCACGGACGTACGACCTCGTTCTCACCTCGGAGACGGTCTACGAGCCGGCCAGCCTGTCCCCACTTGTATCTCTACTCCATGCAAGCGGAGGTCGACGACTCGTTGCCGCGAAACGAGTCTACTTTGGCGTTGGCGGTGGTGTGCGCGAGTTCGTTCAGGAAGTCGAGCGAGCAGGAGGCACCGCGGAGACTGTATGGGAGACTTCTAGTGGTGTTGCGCGTGCCATACTGGATGTGCGATGGTAGACTCTAGAGCAATGTTGTGGGAGATGATTGCAACCATGCCACCCGGCTCTGAACTTCGCTCAAGTGTAGTTAACGTTGCAACGGAGCAAACCTCCAGATCTACAGCGTTCATTGTATTTCTAGAATTGACGCAGAGTATGACTGACATGGCTTCAGTCTAGATGGATACTCACTGCCCGTAGACCCTGTCCGGCGCTGACTGACTGAAGCGCCCGCAGTCGAATGACTGATGCGATATACGAACTCAGCTAGGTATACGTAGCCTACGTACTACCACGTTCGCGCTCATTTTGGTCCTACTTGCACGATGTTATTTCTCGACTTCGTTTACACATTCTCTCAAGACATCCTCTCCAATGCGCTGTTCTGGTCTGGCTGCATCACGCTCATCTCTGTGATGATGCAGGTCCGCCCACACACTCGACACTCGGAAACCGCGTCACAGCCGACCATTATCGTTACGCACGACACGGTCGAGAAAGGCTTCGGAGACGTCGAGGTGACTACAGTTCACACAGGGTCTACGCAGGCTAGCCCGAGCCTGGCGATCAAAGTATGGCGCAGTGCGGCCCTTTCTTGGGCGCTCGCGGTCACAATTCTCAACTTCATCTGTGCGTCAGATTAGACGTCAGGACCGACTTATTTGATACTCATTGTCTTCACTAGTCATCGCTACAATCCACTCGAACACGTCTCCCGCAAATGAGACTTTGAGGACTCTGTCGCGTTATAAGGTCCTGGTAGTGCATCAGACGCTCAACTGCGGCTCAGTAAGTGTCCACGTTCTCAGAGGCGTCGTCATATATCCTAACGGCACATGCAGACCTTCGTCTGGGCGTTGTACCTCGCTCTTTGGACTCACCGCAACAAGGAGGGTTGTCCTAAGGGTCACTCCGTATACCGCGTGTGCGAGAACATCCGTAGCATGATGTTCATCGCCGCCGTCCTCCCGCTCCTCAGCGCTGTCTCGCCGACGACCTTCGAGAGCGGACTCGCGATCCCCGTCAGCACGAACGTCAGCATCCCGATCCACCTCGTCTATGTTCTCCAGAGCATTGTGTGGGCAGTACTCTTCAAGAAGTCGTGTTTGTGGTTGCACGAGCCCGTCGTACTGGTGGTGCATGCCGAGGACAAGCAGTGCTGGGTGTGCCGCCCTGCAATGTGGAGAGTCGTCAAGGCCGAATTGGGTCGCAGACTGTTCAGGAGGCGCCAGGCGGTCCACCTCGAGGATGCCAGCGCTAACTCCGTTGGGTCGATGACGGAGAGGCTGTAGGTACATATGGACTCTTTGTAGAATATGTCACGTGTATTGGGCTAGTTACGGCTGGCGGAAACCTTCTGCGGTAGCGTAGGTCAACATGTCGTTTCTTCGTCTTGATACTACATGGTCCCACGCAGAAGCAACAAAGATTCGTCGACTTACAAGCTTAGGCGAGGGGCGGAAGTTTATAAATCTCGTATTCAGTGATTCTCTGCGTTGGGGAGGCAATCTCGGTACCACATCTCATGAGGCGGACAGGGCGACGGTCATTTCGGTCTCTTCTCGCCACACGCAAATGAACGTTACGATAACGAAGTCGAGTATCTTCTCCGCCGCTTGCGAGACGTGAAGCTTTGACTTCCTGAACGTGTGACGTTCAAACTCGGCAATCTTCTCTCCGTCGCGTTCCAGCTGCATACGCCATTTCAGTGTGAAGCCGATGATCGACAAAGACTACTCCATCATACCCTGAGGGACTTCAGATGGGAACTCCAAACATACGTAGACCCATTGAGCGAGAACTCGCGCTTCCTGCGTGCGCAGTTCAGTGCCAGGTTACTGTCCCCAATCCAGCCTGAGTGAGCGTACATGGTCATGGAGCTCGGGCCCTTCAAGAAGTCGCTGAGCTTGAACTCCTCACCGTCCATGACCACGGTGGTGGCTTTGAAGTTGTGCCAGTCGATCTCGGCGATGGTAGCATCGTCCCGACGGATCGTCGTGTGTCTCGTCAGGTTGCGGCTCTGCACATCGTACGAGACCTCAGCCCCAACTAATTGAGTAGTGTAAGGGCTATTGTGCGAAAGTGTAAAGTCCATGGTGTTAGCTTTCAAGAGCGCGGCAAGCAGCTAGCTACTGCTTTATAGTAGTAGCCCACTCCGCAGCAAAGCTTGAGACGCTCGATGACATCAAGGCTCTCCTCATTCGGTCGTGATAGTTGTACACACCGGGGTCATAGCCGTCAAGGCAATACAGCCGAAGGCCGCGCATCTCGCGCGGTATATAGGATACAAGCAGCTAAACTATCACTCCGAGTCTGTCCATACCAGCTCTTCCTCGATGTACAAGGCTGACGCGAATTTGTAGAACGGAGTGAGATCGAGGTCCCGAACCCAGTCCAGAGAACCTTCGCCATGGAGAACCAGCTGGGGCACTTTAGTCTGTGGCCCATCGAAGTGAATGCAGCTCCGGATGACTGCCTCGGCGTGTACGACACGCAGTTGGAACAGATGATGATGATCCATACGGAACCGTAGAACGGCAAGCCGGGGCACACGGAGTCGATAGGCCGGTGGGGCGTCGGAGCGCGTAGAACACCACCACCACATCGAAATGACTTCGACCGCTGGCAGCTCGATAGGTGCGGAGAGCATTGGCTCGAGATGGTGGATGCCTGTTGACAATGACTTTACGAGGCCCAAGTGCGACTGGATGGAGGCCCATTCGCGAGGGCCGTGGTCCACGGCGACGTGCTGTGCACCGTCTTCCGTTGTGAGTATTGTATGCGCATCGTTTTGCAGTTGCAACGACGTAATATAGGAGCCTGAGCTATGCATCTGCTGAACGAGCAGAGACAGAGCTTTACTGCAGGCCAGAGTGAGTCCATGAAGGCGATGTCCGTGAAAGAGAGCGAGAAATCCGGTCAAGTCGGTTCCATCATCGAATGTTTCGAGATTAACCTCGCGCATAGTCTGAGGAATCGGCCCAACGGGCATGAATGTGTCGCGGGATATACCTTCGAGGTGAAGAACCTCCAGTCTCGGGAACAACTGAAAAAGACGACGAGCATTAGACGGCTCATGATCAGAGCGTACGCATTTGAGGACGCCACGAAAGCGTTGAAGGCAGGTATACGCGTCCATCGTCTCGGGTAACGAGAAAGTGTGAATATAGATGACTCGTAGTAGTGGCACCCAGTCGGGGGTAGGTATGTTGAAAGGCCGAGCCTGAGGCCTTTTCCAGCCACCGTCGGCATGTATCGATTCCAAAAGCGGCGCGCGAGTGTCGAACAAATCACCGATGATGTAGCAAGTTTCCAAGTGAAGCGAGCGTATCCTCTCCATGCTTGCCCGAAGGCGCGCCACAATCTCGTGAGAGCGAGAATCCGAGTAGACCGAGTGTCCAAAGACGATATCTAGTTTCGCCTGCGCGGACCGCTCGATCATCATAGACAGACCGTGAATAGTACGCTGAAGAGACAGACGATCGTGAATGAGATCTATGTGACTGAGATCTATGCGACTCCAGAGAGAAGGTACGGCCAGCATAACGGCCCGGAAGCGGCGTGAAACACCTGTCAGGCGCACGCGCTCTGTGGTGCCCAACCACGAGAAGATTTGAGCGAGCACTGCGGACGGGAAACGAAGGATGGCGGACGAGTCTTGATTCAAGCGTTCGATGACAGTGGCTGCTGTCCTGCATGTGATAGAAATTATCTCGTCGACGATTTTCCGGATATTCTCGCGACGACTACATATGTCAGAACGGCACGCTCAGAGCGATGAACGCGCACACCTGATCATGAGAGCCCGCGATAAGTCAGCAAATGCGTTCGAAGCCAACGCGTAAAGCGCATTGCGATGTTCGACAGACAGGGTCATCCGTGGGTGAACTTCAGAATTCGAGAACGAGCCGAGCCGAGGTACCCGCGTTGGTAAATGAAACGCTCTGAAGACGGTTGCTCCTACGCGCAGGGACGGCGGCAGCGCAGGGGCGTTTACCAACCGTTGCTGTGTGGAACGAATGTGGCGGGAGGCAAGGAACGGTCCGACCGGAGATTCGGAGTTCGCGCACCGGAATTTCCTCACCACTTCCTACAAAAAATAACAAAAAGGGCCAGGAGATAGAGCTTTTAAGCTGTAATCACACGTTAGTATACGACCTAGACAGCAGCCCTGCCGATGCTTGTACCTCAGGCTTGAATGTGAAATGCCGCGCCTAAGCATTGGCAATTTCGCAATGCAGCTGATTCATCCACTTCAGGCCACCGGGACGCGTATTTCATGCTCACGTAAGCGGCGCACTGTCTCTCTCTCTTCCCACAGCGTTTATAAACCTTGGTGCACCCGTGTCTAAGCCCCATCTTATCATGGCGACTCGCACCCTTGGTCGCAACGGTCCCAAGGTCTCTGCGCTTGGCTTTGGACTTGCAGTATGTCGTTATCGATATCTGTACCATCCGTACACCGTCCACTCACTTTCGACTTCAGGGGATATCATACGCATATGGCGAACCCCTTCCCGAAGACAAGACTTTCGCATTGCTCGATAAGGCCATCGAATTGGGCGCTACGTTCTGGGATAGCTCTGACGCTTATGGCGACAACAGCGAGCGTCTGAACCGGTACTTCGCTCAGACGGGCAATCGGGACAAAGTGGTGAGCCAAGGATGCAAACAGCGCTCCAAGGTGGCGATTGAACTGACTATCATATCTAGTTTCTGGCATCCAAGGTCGGGATCAAGAGAGACGGGATGAAGATCAGCGTGGTCGGAGATCCAGAATAGTGCGTTCATATTATATATCTAGTCTTCTGTAGCAGTAGGAAGACGACCGTGACTGCTGATGCTCCCACTCCCTAGTGTTCGTTCTGCTGTCGACAAGGTGCTCGAACGCCTCGGAGTCCCGCACGTCGACATTATCTACATGCACCGCCTCGATCCCAACACGCCCGTCGAGCTCACCGTCGGCGCTCTCGCAGAACTCGTCAAGGCTGGTAAAGCTCGCTACATCGGGCTCTCGGAATGCTCCTCCGCATCGCTGCGACGCGCCTACGCCGTGCATCCCATCGCCGCCGTCCAAGTCGAATACTCGCCGTTCTCACTCGACATCGAGGACCCGAAGTTTGATCTCCTCCGCACCTGCCGCGAGCTTGGCGTCGCTGTCGTAGCGTACAGTCCTCTTGGACGTGGGATCCTTGGAGGGAAGATTCGCTCGAGGGCGGATTTGCAGCCTACGGACGCGAGACTTCATTTCCCGCGCTGGTCGGAGGAGAATTTCCCGAAGAACTTGGTCCTGGTCGATAAGCTTCGTGCGCTGGCGGAGAAGAAAGGCGTTACCATCGGACAGCTTACTCTCGCCTGGGTCCTCGCGCAGGGAGATGACATTATTCCTATCCCTGGGTGCGTCCTGGCGAAAGCTACTCTGCATATGAGACGTACTGACGGTGCTCAATATCCATGTAGGACGACTGAGATCTCCCGGCTCGAGGAGAATGTCGGCGCGCTCAAAGTGCAGATTACGCCCGAGGAGGATAAGGAGATCCGTTCCCTTCTGACGGATATATCTGGAGATCGCGCCATCCCTGGTCCCATGGCTGAGCTGATGTTCACCGATACACCGCCGTTGGAGAAGTAGAGGGGCGCACGCGACGGCCCAAGTATCGGAATAAATACTGATAGAATGAAACGCTGCGTCTCAATGATGATCATGATACATATGTACCATTGGCGCGAGTCTGAGATTTTGCCGACCACGACACTGACAATCAGGTTGGGCAAGAGGATGATCACGTCCGCGCCGAGTTACGTAATAATGTGGCTATTCCAGAGGGGCTGCTTGACGTGTCCCAGCGCTTTGCTTTTGCGATAGAAAGCGCTGAAGCGCTGGAAGTTCAAGTACCATATCGGTAGGCGCGCGGGCGCAGCGATCCTCAACTTCTGTGCGATGACTGGAACATTCTTAGCTCTATACCGAAGTTCCGAGTCTCGAGGCTGGGATAACTTGCATAGGAAGCAATGTGCAGAGGTCACATGATGCCACCCTGTCGACAGCGGCGAGGCTACGCCGCAACCATGATGAGTGGGATTGGTTGCAAGGTCCAGAAGTGAAGATTGAAAGAAAGCGCCGACGAGAAGAGTCTCCTCCAGCGCCGAAAACGTGGAGGTCGTGCCTGGTGAAGATGAGAAGAAGCATCCTTTCCACGTTTAACTCTACAATGCGTCCATTTCGAGACTGGGGAAGAGACTGCGGGGTGAGCGCCAGCGAGGATCTGGGAGCCACCGGCGGGGAGCAGAAGGCCCAAGCATAGCACAAGAGAGCAGGAGCATGAGAATACGCGAGACCGCTAGCGGAGCAAGTTCGACGACGAGTGACAAATTTGAAGAGTGAGTGAGTTCAATGCGTGCGTCAGTTGAAGCGCCGTGTCACTGTGTCAGCTCCGAGCTCCTCTCAATGCGCCAGGCCATCACATCGCCGCAGCGCTTCGCGAACCTATCGGGCCACAGCTGGAAATCCTGAGACTGCCAGCGCTCGCGGGTCTACGTGGGATTCTTGGATGAGTAGTTAAAGCAGAAACGTCGGAATCAGGTCGGCCGAGTCATCCCCGCCCAAATGTCGCTCTCTGACGAGTCGCAACCAGCCTCGCCGTCGTCGTCGGCCTCGACGAGCTCTGCGCCGTCGCCGCCCACACCACCCAACCTCCACCAGAACACGGTCGATCCTGCCGCGCGCTGGCTGGTGCAGAAGTATGGCGGGACGAGCGTGGGCAAGTTTGCAGCCAAGATCGCGGAGGATATCTTGCCGTGCGTCCATATCGCGAGCTGTGAATACTGGAATATCCTGAATGAATATCCAGGGGATACTTGGACCAGCATAAAGTAGCTGTAGTCTGCTCTGCGCGGTCAGGATCGACTAAAGCGCTGGGGACGACGAATCTGCTGTTGCGCGCGGCGTCCGAGGCGCTGCAACGGCCCAACACGCCGACCGCGACGCCGGGCAACCAGACGCCGGCAGCGTATCCGTGGACGCGGCAGAACTCGCTCTCGATGAGCTCCACGTCGCCGCCGGGCACCCCGCAACGCGTCAACGGCACACGGTCCGGCTCGCCCGACTTCACCCCCATCTCGTCGGTCCCAGACGTCAAGTCCGTCGCACCGTTCACGGCCACCGTCGACCTCATATTGTCAGAACACGTCACCGCAGCGCGCTCCCTCATACGCAATGAAGAGCTGCTCAAGGAGCTCGAGCAGGAGATGGAGCGAGATTGCGAAGCGCTCAGAAGTTTCCTCTTCGCCGCTCAGGTATGCTGCTATATTCCTCTATGCGCGGAGTACTCATGAATCTCAGGTCATCCATGAAATATCTTCTCGCTCCAAAGACAGCATCATGGGCGTCGGTGAACGATTAGCGTGCAAGCTGGTTGCGGCAGTCTTACGAGACAGAGTACGGTCATAACCTCGTTCTTACTGTCACGCACTCACATTGTGAAGGGAATCGATTCCGAATTTGTCTCGCTGGAGAACATCGTGCCTGCCATCAGCGACGAGCAAGAGGTGTCCTTCGGCGCAGATGGCCAACTAGAGCAGCCGTTCTACGACGCGCTGACGACCGTACTCGGCGACCGCATACGGGAGTGTGGGTCCCGTGTACCTGTCGTCACGGGATTTTTCGGGCCCGTCCCTGGGTCGCTGTTGCGACAAGTCGGTCGCGGATACACCGATCTCTTGTCCGCGCTGCTCGCCGTTGGCCTCGAAGCGAGCGAGCTGCAGATCTGGAAGGAAGTCGATGGCATCTTCACCGCCGACCCGCGCAAGGTCCCCACCGCGCGTCTCGTGCCCATCATCTCCCCCGACGAGGCGGCAGAGTTGACCTACTACGGCTCCGAGGTCGTGCACCCGTTCACGATGGAGCAAGTTATACGGCGCTCGATACCCATTCGCATCAAGAACGTCGAGAACCCCACGGGAGGTGGGACAGTCATACATCCTACGGCACATATCGACGAGCCTGAGGTGCCAGTCGGGACGAGCGCGCTTGCGCAGCTGCCGCCTGCCGTGCCCTTCCTCCCCGGCACTATGGCGCCCATCATTGTCGCCCGTCCTCCGCGCCCGCCGCGCAAGTCGCCCACGGCAGTCACGATCAAGGAGCGCATCATCGTGCTGAACGTCAACTCGAACCGCAAGTCCGTCTCGCACGGCTTCCTAGCGCGGATCTTTGGGACGCTGGACGCGTTCGGCATCGTCGTCGACCTGATCAGCACGTCCGAGGTGCACGTCAGCATGGCGATCGAGGACCGCTCGGAGCGTAAAAGCGTCGACCGCCTCGTGCGCGAGCTGCAGAAACTCGGAAGCGTCTCGCTACATCGCGATATGGCGATTCTGAGTTTAGTGGGTAAAAGCATGCATAAGATGGTCGGCATTGCCGGACGCATGTTCTCGACGCTCGCTGAGGGCGGCGTCAATATCGAGATGATCAGCCAGGGCGCGAGCGAGATCAATATCTCGTGCGTTATCGACGGGCGCGACGCTACCAAGGCACTCAACCTCGTGCATCGCGACTGTCTGCAGGTCGGGGCAGATGCGAACCAGGGGCGAGGTGCGTTCGTCTTGCACTTCTCATGATTTGTCTGATGGATGTCCCAGTCGGTCCGTGGTTCTTCTAGCCTGTAACTTGAAAAGACTGCACAGGCTGGCCTCTGTGCAAGGGACTCGCTGCTATCTCGCATAACTTACCTTACCACCAACGCATTGTACGATCCAACTCGTAGGCTCCCGTCGGTGCACGATCCAACTCGTGGCAACGTGGGTTGTCTCCGCTCCAAGCATCATATCCCCTATGTACGATCCAACTCGTAGACGTCATGATCCAACTCGTGCATCTCCCATTGTCTGGCATCCAACGACATCTCCCAGCAATTCACTTCATCTCACGTGCCGTACATATTGCCCTTCCAGCGCCCTCACCTCTGCCGGCGTCAGTTCCACTTGTTTGTGGGCGTCCGAGATGCGATGAGATTTGCAGCCGCTACATAGCATGCGAAGCCTGTACTCTCAAGCGCTGACGGGTAGTGCTCGCAACTTGCTGAGGTGCCTCCAACTGCTAGCACCTCGCGTTCGAAGTGAGATGACGTTCTTTGTTGCCCCTTTCACTCGTTCAGAGCAGCAAAACTCTTCTTGCTTCCGCGCCCTCATCATCAGTAATCGTAAAAGTCGAAATACATGAGCGCGCACACCGCCAGCGATGGCGGGGGGCCAGTGAATCCCTCGCATGTCGTGGACAACCCGAAAAAGCCTCCTGATAGGAGTGCAACGCCGTCCGCCGCCCCGGGTGGCGGAGGCGCGCAAAATTTACGCACGACGCCAGGCAACAGAGTCAGGTCCTTCTGGACGGGTGCCAGGCGCTCGGTGGCGGCCCTGACGTCCCCCTCGAGGCGTGGACGTGCACAGCTAGACGCAGACGCGAGCACGTCAGGGCGCGCGCGCGAGGAGGACGAACAACTCCCGGTAACGCCGGACAACAAGAGGCGCAAGAAAGACGCAGACGATGTCTGGGACGGCGCACCGCTCGTCCCAGAAGCTGTCATGGTCGATGACTTGTCCGGGCAGGACGACGTGAGCGAGGACGGCGGCGACGTCTTTGCGGGTCGCCCGAAGATCGTGCCGATGGCTGCACCGTCGACGCTGGCGCAACCTGAAGAATCCCCGGCACAGTTTGAAGACTCGGACGACGCTGCTATGGAGGAGGACGCAGATGACGATCCAGCAGTGACTGAGTCCAACGCGCTGGCGCAGGATATCGCGGACATCTGCGCTCGCATCACACCTCGCACCCTCTCTGCCTTCTGGGTCCGCAAGGAAATCGTTAACCTGCTCAACCACTGCCGGGACGTCCGGGCGCGCTCGCTCGCAGGCACGAGCCTTCAGTTCGACTTTGACGCGGGGCAGTCCGCCCCGCCCGCCTCCCCCCCCTCTGTGGAGGCTTCCTCCACAGACGAACGCCTTCGCCGTCTAGAGGAGGGCATTGCCAAGATCCATAGCTTCTTCGCAGAACCGAAGAGCGCAGTGATGCCAGCGCCCGCGACTTCACGGCCGGTTACCACAGCGTCACCTGCGTCTCCCCCTCACGCTTCCCCAGACTCCACTTCGTATGCGGCAAAGGCGGCTCAGCAACCAGCTCAGCCTACGCCCACCACCGCGAAGCAGCCAGCGACTTCAGCCCTCTCCAAGGCCGAGCAGCGCGGCAGGCGCTACGACGAGGCTCGCGCCATCTTCCAACTCGCTTCTCCCCTGTCGCGTAACGAACGCATCGAGCGCAGCAAGAACATCGCTGCAGACACCGAGGCGGTTAACCTCTCGCTGATCGAAGAATGCGGATCGACAGACGGACCTCGCGTTGCGGGATTGAGCTGGTCAGAGAACGGAAACTTGGTACTAATGGCGATGGATGGCTTTACCGGCGCCCAGCTCTCACTTCACGCGGACACGATCGCCAAGGCGGTGGGCATCTCTTGCTCGTTCAGCGCCAGGCAGGACACCCCGTGGCACAAGGTCACGCTCACTCGCGTCCCAACAGTAGGCCCTGACGGCCAGCTTCTCTCGGACGCGGACGTCCAGGCGAACCTCACGCGTGGAAACCCTCGCTTCGCGGCGCTCTCCCTCGTCGACTGTCTCTCGCCAGTGCACTGGCTAACGAGCGAGCTTGCGCGCCGCTCGCAGCCGTCGGCGAGCATGGTAGTCTGCTTCTCCTCCAAGGAAGACGCGGAAGCCTTCCTCGCCCTCAACAACCGCTTGTACGTCTTTGGTCACTCGTGCGGCACTCGCAAATTCGACGAGCGTAACGCCGAACCTATGTGCACCAACTGCTGGACGTTGAAGCCGAAGCATCGCACTTCAGGCTGCCGGAGCGAGGCGAGATGCAGGCTGTGTGCGGGGAAACACCATACGGACGAGCACCAATGCGACAAGTGCTCCGCGGAGATTGCAGCATCGAACGGGGACGCCGAGATGGCTAACGGCGACGCCCCCCGAGCGGGCGGACCTTGCGACCACATTCCAATCAAGTGCGTGAATTGCGGTGAGGCTCATACCGCCAACGATGCACGCTGCCCGCACCGTCGTAAGATCGTAGGATCTAACGCCTCCGCGCCGCCCATGTCGGGTATCGCGTCGCAGAAGAAGCCCGCAAGGAGACGTGGGAAGCGCTCCCCGGCGACAGGAGCCAACGCGACGAAGCCGTCGGCGCAGGCCAACACGACCGAACGGACGGTCGCAGAGGACGAATGGCCGGCAACGCTCGACTATGGCACTGCTGGAGACGAGCCGCCTGCGCCGGTGGCTGACCCGGCCAAGTCTCCTAACGAGACATCTGCTGACGCATCGCACGCGCACGACGCCACTCCCGAACCCTCGCCTGCCGCGACGGGCGACGCACCGCCGGTCCTCGTGATTCCCAACGCCCCCTCCGCCCTCACTGGCCAAGCGAAACGCGCGGCCAGGGTTAAGGCGATCAAGGAGGCCTTCGAGAGCGCCCCTGACGAGGAGCACAGACGCTGGGTGTCGCGCGCAAACGGGGACGTCGAGATCGCTATTCAGCTCGGCCTCGCACACTACCAGGGCAAGTCCGCTCCGGGTCAGCGCAAGCTCAACGACCTCCGCACTCGCTGGGCAGCCATGAACGCACCTCCGAAGCCGCCCCAGCCAGAATCCCAGCCTACGATCGGCTCGCTGCCCTCCGCCGCGTCGAGCAAGACCGCCCTCTCCTACATCCTGCATACTCCCAATGAGTCCGCGTAAGGATCGTCGTCGCCGTCTCGCCAATCTACAGACGCGCTTCATCAGCGCGAACATGAATCGCAAGAACCAGGACACGCACGCGTTCTGGCACGATGCTAATGACACGTATGACATTGTATGCTTCCAGGAGCCGTGGTGGGACGAAATCGGTAATGGGAACAGAGGAGCGGTCAGCCCTGGTCCGGGCTGGGTGTGCACGTTGCCCGTCAGAGCGGTCGCGGAGGAGGACAAGCCGCGGGTGCTTACCTTTCACCGCGTCAGGGCGGGCGTGCAGGTGGTCCCGCGTTACGATATTGTCGAAGACCTCGACGTTATGTTCTTCGAGGTCAGGCAGACTGGGCGCCCCACGCTGCTCGTTGGGAACGTATATAATCAGCACCCTCTGCGGACGCCGGATGGCAACACGGACCCAGCTGCCAGACGCAGACTCGCCACGACGATCCAACGCGTCTTCACCGCCGAGCTGCGCGCCAGGCTCCCGCGCGACACGCCAACGATTATCGTCGGCGACATGAACCTCCACCACCAGATGTGGGAGACGTTCGAAGATGACCCTTCGGCGGAGGCGCGCCAATTCGTCGACTGGCTGCAGGAGGCGGGCTTCAGTCTCATAAACGAGCCTGACGAGTTCACGTTCCACTCACACAGCTCGGACGCTCGCTCCGTCCTGGACCTCCTCTTCGCGAACACCGCGGCCCTGGCGCTGGACGTGGTGAAGGACTTCTTTATCGACCACGCTAGCACGCTGTCGTCTGACCACTCGGGGCTCTGCTGGAGTCTGGATCCCGCACGCGAAGTGATAGACAACGAGACCGGGGCTGCGTACAACTGGAAGAAAGCAGACGAGGAACTGTTTAAGAAGGCGCTGCGGGCTGAGCTTGACAAGTGCCCGGACGCTTTCGACGCTCTTCGCTCATTCGCTGCAGATGTTCCGCCGGCCACCATCGAACGCGCGGTAGCTGTCATGCACGCTGCCCTGAGCGCGGCTGCTGACGCAGCCGCACCTCGCCGGAAGTCCAGCACACAGGCGAAGCCATGGTGGGACGGGGACCTCGATAAAGCGCGGGATGATGTCTTGTTCGCGAAGAGCGCCCTCGCGAACGCGCCGGCTTTCATCACCACCGACATCCTCAGGCAGCAGCTCTCACACGCTTCCGGCGTCTTCAGACGCCTGGTGAAGAAGAAGAAGCGCAAGTACTTCCGCGAGAAACTGCAGTCCGCCACGTCGAAGGACATGTGGGAGTTCCCCAAATGGACAAAGGGTCGTCGACAGTACCCTTCCCCGCCTATATCGCGAGGTCCGGACCTTCCCCCGGCGGTAGAGCACGCCGATAAGTGCCGCACTCTGCGCGACGTATTGTTCGCGCCCCCGCCAGACCTTGGTCACCAGGCGCCTGACTTGTCCACCCCGCATCCCTCTGCGCGTCCTCTTCCGATCCCGTCCCGCGCCCAAGTCTTCAAGGCCCTCACGAGGCCTGATCCGCACAGTGCGCCTGGGCCGACGGGCGTTGGCAACCTTGCCCTCCGCTGGGCTTGGTGCGTCGCTGACGACGAGATGTTTCTCATTATTGCGCAGTGCGTCCGGGTCGGATACCACCCCCGCATGTGGCGCACTTCAATCGCGGCGTGCCTGCGCAAGATCGGCAAACCCGACTACTCCATGCCTCGCGCCCACCGTATCATCCATTGCTTGGAGAACTTTGGCAAGACCCTCGAGAACGTGCAGGCCGAGCTTGCGGCGCACTTTGCGCTGGAACTGGGTCTCATCGCAGATATGCAGTTCGGCGGGGTACCAGGGCGCTCAGTGGATGACGCAGCCCTGACATTCGTCCACGACGTGGAGACCGCGGCGAAGAGAGGGCTCGCTACCTCTGCGCTCACGTTTGATATCACGGGTTACTTTGACCGGGTCAGTCACCCCCGTCTCATTTCGATCCTCTACGACGGCGGCATGCCGCACGCTCTCGTTAAATGGGTCGCGTCATTCCTCGCAGATCGACAGACTGCCATTCGACTGGACGGCGAGACGGGAGCGATGGAGCCGGTGCAGACCGGGATCCCGCAAGGATCTCCCGTCTCGCCCATTCTAGCTGCCATCTTCAGCCGCACCCTCGACGACAAGCTCCGCCTTGCCTACGAGGCGCTTCGCGCCTCGCTCCCAGCCGCTCACCGCTCGACTCAAGGTCGTCTTATTATGTACGTGGATGACGGGAAGCTTTACGTTTCCTCGCTGTCCCTCGACACCAACGCGGAGCACCTTCGCAAACTCTACGACGTCGCGAAGGAATGGGCGGCTGGAGAAGGTTTGGAGCTCGATGACGCGAAGAGAGACCTGGCGCACTACACGCATAAGATGTCGCGTTTGGATGGGATCCTCCTCCGCGACGTCCCGCGCCTATCTCTCACGCTGCCTGACAACGCTGGCGGCATCTCCGTCCTACGCCCGGCGCCCGTATATCGATGGCTTGGGATTTATTGGGACCCGAAGCTACAGTTCGGAGCCCACGTCAAGAGGATGGCTGCGCGCGCCGACGGGGTTGTGGATGCGCTCACGATGCTGGGCAATACGATGAGCGGGATGTCCCCTCTACTCTTGCGCGGCGTCCACATCGCCTGCACGCTCTCCATCTTGTGTTACGGCGCCGCAGTGTGGTTTACGGGCATATCGCAGAAGGGGCTGGTCGGAACACTGAACGTCACCTTACGGCGCGGTCTGCGTCAGATCCTAGGTGCGTTCAAGACCACCCCCGTCGAGGCTCTACACGTCGAGACGTCCATCCCGGAGATGGATATTCACCTCGAGGAGAGACGTCGGGCGGCTGCACGGCGCTTCGCGCGCATGCCAGCTGAGCACGCCGTTGTTCAGCGTCTGGGTCGCGTCTGGAACCGCGGCACGACCAGCTCGAATCCCCCTCCCCTCGTTCCGTCGCGCTCGTCGCTCGACAACAAGCTGTCGCGACTCCAGAGGTTGGGCACCCTCTATCCCGCGACGGGAGAGCGCATCACGCCGCGCTTCCGCGCGCCGTGGTGGACCAGAGAGGAGAACGTAGCTTGGGCAGGACGTCTGGTCGTCGCGCCGAAGCAGGACGGGGTCGACAAGCGACACGCGGCCATCGCTCACCAGGAGAAGATCAGCGCGCTGAGGAAGGATCCACGGCATGTGGTCGCGTACACGGACGGCTCGCTACTCGATAACAAGGCGGGCGCTGGTTTCGCGGTATACCACGCAGATAAACAGGTAACGTCGCGCGCCGTCGGACTAGGCATTGCGGCCGACGTCTACGATGGCGAGCTCAGAGCGCTGGAGCTCGCCGCGCGCGCGGCGATCCCCTTCGCTGCAAACCTTCCCGTCAAAGACTTTACTCATGTTCACTTCTTTGCAGACAACAACGCAGCTGTGTCCCGTTCCGTAGACTGCGCGCCCGCCCCTGGTCAAATGTTCTCTATAGGATTCTCTCGCGTTGTGGAAGACTTCTTGGAGCAGGACGACCGGCACCGAGTCTCGGTGGAGTGGGTTCCGGGGCATGAGGATCTCTCCTGGCAGGAGGCTGCGGACAAGCTGGCGAAGGAGGGCACGAAGCGGGCGTCTTCCCTCCCAGTCACTTACACGCTCACGCGCGCGAAGCGCGACTCGACGAAAGCGAAGATCGACGTTTGGACGGCGCGTTGGCAGGCGGGTGCGCGACGTAACTCGTACGCACCCGCCAACCGCATACCCCCCTCCTTGCGGCCAACTCCCCACCTACGTTCGCTCGACAAACGCACGCTCTCGCGACTCACGCAGTGTCGCACGGGCCACGCCTTTACTGGAGAATACAACCTCGCCATAGACAAACCTGAGCGCGGTCTGGAGTGTCCTTGCGGCGAGGCTCTCCAGACTCGCGAGCACATCCTCATCGAGTGCCCTCAGTTTGCGCGTCACCGCAACATCCTACGCGACGCAGTACCCTCGCTGTCCCTCACAGACCTCTTGGGGACACGCGACGGCGTCAAGGCGACCGCGAAGTTCATCCGCAAGAGCGGTGCGTTTGGGCAGCCCACCGCTCTCGCGATGAACGACGCATTGAACTCCTACAGCGCGCGCCTACGGCGCGCGCCCGCGCTTCCCCTGCCAGATCCTGCCCGCCCCTCCGCTACGACTCGGTGCCCGAGCCCTGCCCGTCCGTGACGACACTTACCCCCTCCCCTATGGTCTATGTTATGTTTATGTTCTTTTCCCGGCTTGCTCACTCTAGTGTTTAACCCCCCTTGTGGCCTTGAATCTCCTGTGTTCGCTATGTTCACTGCGATGTTGGATGGGCACGCGCCAGTCTTAGTCTACCCTCAACCCCCATATGTTCTTTTCGTCCTTCCGGATGGCCGCGTCTTGACACCATGTATTAGGTAGTCTGTTGCGGGATATAAATGCAGATTCATCATCATCAACTCGTTCAGAGCAGCATCACGGATGTGTGGTCACCTGGGTCCTGGCAATCGTACTCATAATCCCAGGATAGACGTGGCGATGCATGATCGGCAGATGTGCGCACCGCCTTCTTGCTTGTCAACGCCGATCCCCCGTGGCAAGCGGGGGCGAGGTATAAAGCCAGACAGCTCGCTTCGCCGCTCCCTCTCACTTTCTTCCCTCCCCTCAATTTTTCTTTCTTTCTTTCTGCATGCGCCTATCACTCGCTTTCATCGCCGCGCTCTGCGCTTCTACGGCGTCCGCCGCCACCGCGGTCGACTATACGACGATCAAGACCAAGAAGGGCGACATCCTGCCCGACTTCTCGTATGTCGGGTATCGACAGGGCGAACACAAGTTGCCTTCTACACAACCGCACAACGCGAGCGTAGTGATCGCTGCCAGCAAATCTTCCTCGGACGATCAGACGAAGGCCATCCAGGACGCTCTCGATAAAGTTGGGGCCGCTGGGGGAGGCGTTGTCGAGCTGGCAGTAGGGAACCATTACGTCGCTGGAGCGTCCATCGTTATTCCAAGCAAGACGTGGATCCGCGGCGCCGACGCGGCCAAGTCGATTGTCATCGTCAAAGGCGACGCGCGTGCGGTATTCTCTATTGGTACCCCGGACGCGAAGGCCACCACCGGCGCTAAAGCTGCTATTACTGCGACTTACGTTCCTATTGGCGCTGCTTCCGTCGCCGTAGACGATGCGTCGATTTTCAAGGTCGGGCAGAATGTCTACGTGCAGCGTCCCGCTACCGCCGAATGGGTGCGCGCTTCCCTACTTTGTCTCACAGTATGCTTATTCTTCTAGATTCGTGCGAATGGTATGGCCGACCTTGTTCGAGACGGTTCGCCTCAGACCTGGATCAAGGTCCGCACCATCTCCCTACACCATCACTATATGCTGACGTTTTTGCCCTGCATTCAAAAGGCAGGAACACTGATCAAGCAACCACGCACCATAACGGCTATCTCAGGCAACACGATCACGCTCGACGTACCCCTCACCGACAGCATCGAGAAGAAGTGGGGCGCCGGGTCTGTTCAAGCGTTCACATGGCCCTCGCAGTCTCAAGGCGCCGGCATCGAGACGATGCAAATCGTGCTGCAACCGTCGTGCTCCGGTCAACCAATATCAGACACTTCCTGCCAGTTCCAAGCGATAGTCTTCCAGCCATTCGCTCTCGATTCGTGGGCGAGCAAAATCAACATGACTGGTTTTGTCACCGGCTTCGTCAAGGTCTTCGCCGGCTCCAGACGTATCACGCTCGAGAATCTCAACTCGATTCGCGACAAGGTGTCTGACGGCTCGCACGGCTGGGGAAGCGACATCGCAGTCGAAGGGACGCAGATTCTCGTCCAGAACTGCCAGTCCGTCGGCATCACGGACGCTCGTTCGTTCGCTATCACCACCAGCTCCCAGACGGCCGGTCCCAACGCAATCCTCAACCACAAATCCAGCCTCGCCTCGCAGGTGATCCAGCCGCACCAGCGTTGGGCTCATGGTCTCCTCGTCGACAACTCTCAGAGTGGCATCGATCTCTCGAACCGCAACAACGGTGAGAGCTCAGCTTACAGGTACTGGAGTTCCAGCAGCGCGCTTACTCTCACGACTACAGCTGGTTCCGGCCAGGGATGGGCAATCAATGGAGCCGTCGCATGGAATAGCGATGCAGCGTTCCAGATCCAGAGCCCTCCCCTCGGCGTGAACTGGGGCATCGGGATGCGTGGGAAGGCTGGAGCCAATTCGAACGGTACTCTCATCGCGACAGGAGAGACTGTGACTCCCAAGAGCTTATATACGGCGCAATTACAAGCGCGCCGTGCAGCTACGTCCTCGTAACTTACATCTTCCGCACCCTCTCGTAGTGGTACCTTTCGCTTCACACGTATTCCGCATTATGTTGAATCCATATCTATGACTCGTCCCGACTCCTAAGCAACAGCTGACATGAAACAGTTCTATACTAGTAAACTTTCGAAAGCAGATCCAAACGAAATACGACACTAGGTGAACAAGCGAACGCGACTACAGCGCTAGAACTTTTGACCAAAAAGAACAACAGGGATCAGAAATCATGGCCCTCAACCTTGAACGTCTCGCCGTATTTCGTGTAGCCCTTCATAATGTTCTGAATAGGCTGCGGGAGGCCCATGCTGAGCAGGGTGAACGAGATCTTGTCGTGGCCGTACGTCTGGCCCAACTTGAACAGCTGCTTGGCGACCTCGGACGGGTACACGGTCTCCATGTACCATCGGTGCTGGTACGCCGCGAGCCGGATGGCGGCGTTGAGCGTCTTCTGCAGGTCGCTCTCGTCCGCGTAGATCTCGAGCAGACGCGTCCACGCCTTCGAGCTGAAGCGCGACTCCAAACAGCGCTGGTACGCCTCTTTGGCTTCTTCCTTGTGGTGCAGCCGTACACCGAGGTCGCCGAGGATCTCCCACTCCTTGCCCGTCTTGCGGTACGCGACGTGCTGCGTCTTGAAGTGCGCGACTTCAGCGCGGAAGATCGTCCACACCCGCAAGTCCTGAGGAGACTGTTCAGCAGCAGACGGCAGTGTCAATGCAGCGACATACTTCGTAAAGAACCATGAACAGGTTATCCAGCCACCGTTCGCACAGGCGCTTGTTACTGAACGAAAAGCCCTCGGTGTGCTCCACCGACGCGGCAGTGGAGGCCTCGACGTTCTCTCCCGCGTGCGCATCACCGTTCGTAGTTGGCGAAGCAGCCATTTCCGGCTTGTCGAGTTCAGGCGTTGGCGTCGCCAGATCGACTTCTTCATCCTCAGGCTCCGCGTCGTCGTGATGCACGCCGTTGGTCTCGGCGTCAGGCTGCTGCGCCGCCGCCTTCGCCTCGTCGTCCTGCTGCCACTCGTCCTCGGACGAGACCTTGATAATGGGCACGTCCGGACCGGGCATGACGCTGTCCGTGCTCGGCTGCGGGGCATGTTGCGTGCTGGCGGTAGTCGTGTTCACACTCTCCGCCTCGGACGTCGTGCGTGCATGCGGGCTGCTCGGTCGGCTGCGTATCGCGCGCGTGCTCGCAGCGTCGTCTTCGCCACTGTGCGGTGTATGTTCCGCTTCATGCTCCTCCCCTTCGGCCTCCTCGAGCGACGTGCGGATATCGACCACGGCCTTCTGCATACGGTACTCCTCCTCCATCACGAACACGGCGCTTCTGCTCTTCAGGAGCTCGTCCCAGCCGATCTGGCTGACAAGACGCGCGAGGAGCGCATACGCCTTCGCGAACGTCCCGCGCAAGTTGGGCGCGGGGAGACGAGCGAGCGCAACATCCGCAGCGTCCGCGCCCTCCTTGTTCAGCTCGTCATCGTCGATGATGCCCGTCTCGGTGATGAACGCCTTGACGGGCAAGTGCGTGCGCGCGGGCGGAGGCATGCGGTGCAGGTCGCGCTCGTTGTACGTGAACATCGGGCACGAGTTGAGCGTTAGAAGCGCGGACTCGTACATGCCCAGGTCGATGTACACTTCGGTCAGCTTCGCCCACGTGACGAACTCGCTCGGCGCGCAGTTGACAGCCTCGCGTGCGAGTTTGAGCGCCCAGTCGTATTTGCCCTTTGAACGCAGAAAGTCGCACTGTACGTGCAGGAGCGTGAAGGACTGTGGCGTCTCCTTGAGTGCCGACGCTATAATCTGGATCGCTTTCACTTCCTCGTCTGCAATTCATTAGACAACGCCTCGGAGCGCGGAGAATAACTCACTCATGCCGATATAGCATTGCGCGAGGAGGGACGCGACTTCGTTGTCCTTCGCGTACAACTTCTCGAATAGGTTCGCCGCTATGTCGAACCGGAAGCTGTCTCCGAAATACTTCATAACGCCCGCCGAGAGATGGTTGGACACGACGCTCGCGACTTGTATCTCCGGATCCGAACCCAACTGCCATCCTGCACGGCGTCAAAGGGGCCCTATAACCGGTTGCGCACACGTACCCTTGAAGAACAGCGCCTCTGCGGCCTGCAGGAAACGCAGCTCGCCTTCACGGGTCGTGATCGGGTCGAGTTTGCGGAATCCCACGAGACGGTAGTTGGGGTCGTCCGCGTACAGGATGGCTCGCAGAAGCGCAGAGAGGTAGGTCTCCTGCCATATTTCCGCAGTGCACTCGTGTCTGCAATTGTATTCAGAACGGGTATATTCCAAACGCGCGACCACGTACTGCTCGCCGCGCAGGTCGATGACCTTGGCATGCACGCCGCCAGGAATTTTGACGTCGACACGGACGTCTACGCGCGAGAATGCATTAAAGCAGCTGTGGGCGGGCGTGAGCGACTGCCCGCGCGTTCTAGGTGGAATTGCAGATACCAATAGCATCCCGAACGAACTTTCCAGGCGTTGCTCTTGGCGAACCAGGTCGAGTTATCTTCGAGCGTGTAGGTCAGCGAGTTAATATAGGCTGCCAGGGATGCCGAAGACGATGCGTCGACGCCCGAGACGTAGTGATACGAGCCAATCTACGAGCAGTTTGAGCTCAGTGCGGGCGGCGGCGCGCAGGTTCCAGCACGCACGTCCTTCTGCCCAGTTTTACCCGAGCTTTTCACGACGTGGCATAGATCTGGCGGTCCTAGTTCGCGAAATGTAGCTGGTTTGGCGAGCTCGTCAGCACCAGGAGTCTGCGCGCGCAACAGCGACGCACATAAGGTCTCGGTTCGCGCTGCAAGCGCTTCGCCGAGCTCTACCTGTTCAAGAGTTAAGCTGGACGTCGAGCTCGACGGTTAGCGCACCTCAAAGAACTCGGGGACGTCGCGGAAGACGTCGGTCATATGGCGGAAAGCAACTCGGATTTCGACTGAGTCTCAAACTGTGCACACGCTCTTGACTTCCAACCACCACCTCCAATCACCACCGTCTCACGAAATTCAAGTCTACAACACGCATTTTATTACTGTTACACCACGATATGCTCTATAAAGATACTTCTTCCAAAATTCCAAAATTCTCGCGACCGAAATCCTGCAGACCAGCCTCTGACCTCGTCTCGTCTGTGAAGTTCGTACGCTACTATATTCCGATATAGTGACGAACTCTCTCCTTCGTGCGTGAGGTCCAGCAGGTATTGTCGACGTCGTGCACGTCTGTGCGCACGTGCAACCACGAGCACGGCATCCACAAAAATAGGATCCAGACGAAGCTTTGCACGGAATATACGACGTGAACTGGTACGCCGCCATAGTTCGCAGCGAATCTCGCTGATTCGAGCGTCGTGGGGCAGACAACGCTGAGAACCGGCACGATCGCGCAGAGCAACATCCATAGACGTGCCCAGCGACAATACGAAGCCAGATCGCGCTGGAGAAGTCCCGGGCACCCGAAGATCGAGAAGGAAGCGCAGAATATCAAGAGCGTTGCCTGCAGAAGTTTTGAGTTAGTGGATGCTGTCGCCACGTTCGACTGAAATCTCCCTCACCGAAACGACGCTCAGAAATTGATGCACAAACATGAACTTGATTACCGAGAGACGCTTCAGAATCGTGACAGGCTGAGGCTGGTCGTCCTGCGGTAGGAAGAAGAAGACTTGTCCTGCAATCTCTGGTCAGCCCTCTGTTAAGGTATGAGATGCCTCCGCTTACCCGCTATGCTCAGAAGTATAACAGCGGTACACCAAACCATGAAAAGAATACGTATAGCCGAATCCCGCGTCGTGGCAATCTCCTGGATATCTTGTGCCTTTTCGAACTGGCCCTTTTCGATTTGGTCGGACGCCTCCACCTCTGCCTGTTTCCCGCAAAGCGCCAAAAGGAGCCACACGAAGACGACGAAAGCAGAGCAAAAGAGCACAAGCGACATCGCGTCGCCGCAAGCTTCGTGGTCGTAGTCGTGGTTGAACATCGAGGATGGATGGGGAAAGTGTTTGTGCATTGGGCAGGGCTTATGTAGCGGATTCCGCGCGGCTCCAGTTTCGAACCGACCCGATCTCGATTGCACCGTATTCTCGTATAGACCGACCTCCGACCTCCTGCACGCACAAGCTTCCTTTTACGTCGGCCGCGTGATCTCTCGGAGCATACTTCGAATTCTGTATGGGGCTGAGTCTCTCGCAGTCAATCGCCGTACGGATCTGCGCAAGATCGTCGACAGGGACAGTACAGTTCCAGGCTCCGGAGTACTTCCAGAGTGGTCCGTGAGAATCTGTAAACACAATTCTGGATCTCCGAGTAGGAGATTCGAATATTATGGTCGGCGTCTCTTAAAATGAATCCCTGATGAAGAGACCGGACCTCCGGAGGTTCTCCGGTAGACCTACGTACTGCCGGACTATCGTCCGGCTCATCTAAGTACAGGGAGGGGGTCGTGCCAGTTCGCCTCCTTGGACAGCGTGAGAAGAGTCGAGGCCATCGATACAAACGCACTGGCGACTGCAGCACTGCGTCTACAAAGAGCTGTTTCAGACGCGGTTCTCCGCCTTGTCACTGTCAGTGCCATAATTCTATTCAAGATTCGTAGCCCAGTTGCACGGTTCCTGACGATCCTGCCCAGTCAACGATCCTCGTGGAGTTCATGTGCGTGGCGTCGGCGTCTGGCGTGCAGAAGTGTCAAGTTCAACGCCACCCGCCCAGGCCGCTCTCCTCTGGCAGACACACTTCCTATCCGCCAGACGGTGTCACTGTCGACATAACGTGTAGATTCATTCTCTTCCTCCTGCTGCGACCATATGTGCCTCAAAGCATTATGTATCGAGTCCAAAATTTACAGCCTCAGGTGTGAGCTGTGCCAAGCATTGCATCCACTTGTCCCAGACACTCACAGACAGCTCAGGCTTAAACTGGGAGACGCCTTACGTAGGCACACGACGGCGTACGGTGGCTCAGTACTAGTCAGAGCGAAGGCTCGGAATCGTCTTATGGCGCTCTCGACCCCCCTTGGCTCAGGGCCGTTCAGCTGTCAAAGAACAGGAGTCGCCAGTATAGAATATTACGTCTGCGTCGACCGGGTTTCGGATACAATCGTCCTAGTCGAGGCGCAGGTGATCCCAATTGATACCGCGGCCGTCCATGAGGGTCGACCCTTTGGCGCGGAATTCAGTTCGCTCAGACCGATTTGGGATGAACGCCGCCCCCATTGAGATGGACGCGGTGGAGTCGTGGCGGGCAGGCATGCGTGCTTCCGACTCGTACTTCCGTAGACGAAACCTTCCGAAGACATGTGCCTGTTGCCGTCTTCGAGACAGAGGAATCCTTCGTACATGTCGCCGCATAGTCGTCTCAGCTACCCTGTTTCGCAGAGGAGCCGAGGCGATGCACATCGGACGTCCGCATTGCTCCGTTGAATTGAATTATAATGGACCGGATCCGCGCATCACTGTAATGGACAGCAAAAATCGGGAATTTGCGCAAAAAAGTCTTTTCGGCAAGAACGACTGTAGTCGAAGATTCAGCAGCTGTAATTCGAAGTTGGTACCTTTGAATTTGGAAGATTGGAATTGTTTGTCGCGTGTTTGTCTCCGCTTGAACCACCACCATGGGCCCGAACGACGGGAGTGTCAAGCTCGACCTGCCGGGCTTCGGCGATGTGTTCGCCAAGTACGTTTCAGTGGCGGAACGCGAGGCCTCGCTGGCGGAATATCGTACCAAATTTGGCTCAGACAGAGTCGATTTCCTGTTGGGACGTTATGGTGGCGTAGAAGTCGTCCGCAAGAACGTATGTACTGCCCTTCTCCTGCGCCTAGCCCTTGAAACTAAGCCCTTCCTCTAGGGTGATGTAGTTGGCTTGAAACCGCCCACATCGATACCACTTCTCGAAGATGCAGAGGTGCGTCTTGTCGTCGTACACAATTTTTTCCCCTCCGTCCCGCTGATCCCCCTGCGTACAGGTCAAACGCCACTTGGCACACGACCATAGTAAGCCCATCCTCAGCTGGACTTCTCTGTCGCGTGTTTACCCGTCTCCAGCGGGCATCAATGGCTATCGGACTCTTGGAAAGGGGTTGAGCGCGGCGACTCTGATACGGCTTGCGCGCGGGAAACTCGTTGAAGCTGCAATGACTATCCATCAACTTCGTGTCGAGCCATCTGTACTACGCGCGCGCGTCGAGTCCGCGCTTTCAATCCATCCCGAGCTCGTACAGAGCCAGAACAGCCCGCGTACACTACAAGACTTGTCCTCGCGTCCCACAATAATCGCAGGGATCTTGCGCGGGGAGCTGTACAACTTGCTACGTACACTGGCGGAGTGGTCTCTGATCATTGCGTACCTGGACGACATCGAACGCCTTGCGGAGCGTGGGCGCGGGATGTTGGACCCTGAGTACAAGCGCGACCGCTTCATCCTTATGGTCAGTATCGCCAACCACGTCGACTCTGAAATTCGTAGAGCCGAAGAATATCTGAGGCGGACCTTACTTGTGAAAGGCCCTATGGCGCAGGTATTTGCTAGGACTTCGGTACGAGCATCGCGCCTGCCGCGGATACAATTTGTTGCTCACTTCCATACGTTCCTCTGCAGGCCGACGACGACCCCAATGGAACCGAAGTCAACCTCGACTTCAGCCAGCCAGTGGTGGAAGCCCAGGATCTCACTGGTTTCTTTGTCCGGTTTGCCTGTCCATCTGCGCCGTATCGATGCGTCAAAGAACGCTGGTCGGCGCAGGAAAATGCCAAAGAAGAATGGAGCAAGAGGACTCGGCAAGAGTGTGGGACGCGCGATCTCGTGAACTACTTCCTCTATAAAGCTACTGAGGAAGAGAAGGCTCTATATCCCGAGGACGTGCATGCGAGAATGGATGATCTCCTTCACATCCTAGTACGCATGCGTTACCCTTCGCTTTACTTCCTCTCACGCGGCCTAGGACTTCCGGGACTTATTGCGCCACGACTATTGGCGCATGCCCTCGTACCCTGATTCACGCCAGCAAGCGGATGCCAAGGCGCAGAAATTGTTGCATGACATCCTCGACAAGTCGCACGTCGAACGCCACATCAAGCACCTCGACTCCCTCGATAAGCAATCGACACTCGATAAAATCTGGAAGGACTTCGACGCCGTGTCCGCCAAGCTCGCCAGAGGTCAACGCCTTGAAGAGCTCTGTGGCGTCTCCGATATCCACCCGCAGTGGAACGTCTCTCCATCCGCTGACAGTGAGACGGACGAGTCTGAGAATCTGACGTCGGAGACTGCGGGGAGTGCTCTACCTCTTGCAGACCAGCCAAGACGGAGACGGCCTCCTGCCGCACAGGCAGCGCCAGAGCCCGCGTTTGTGAAACCGTTCTGGGTTGGCTCTTCGCGCTTGATCGATCCGTCTGGCGACGAGGCGCAGATGTCTTCTACGAGCATCCCAAAGCGCACGAAGCGAGATGGGGGGCGCACTCAAGTGACGCCCGAGCCGTCCACACAGGCGAGTCCTGACGTCACATCCACTGGCACCATCTCGTTCCCCATATTTCTCGTGTCGGCGCGAATCAAGGCTATCTGGGATCGTGTTCTTTCAGGAGGAACTGACAAGGGTCAACTTGCGTTCTCTGACTTTGAGAAGGTGCGTTCCATTCCTTACTACGAAGCCTTGTTGCTTTTGGAGTATGGCAAATTGTGCTGAGACGGATCCAGGCACTTACAGCACTGGGCTTCAGCAAGGAGTCCTCGTACGGTTCCGTGATTAGGTACCTTCCCCCAAGTGCGTTGATTCTGCTTCAGGGTCTGACAGTACCGCTGATCAGATTGCGCCAGATCCTCGTGATATCCCGTATATATGCCACAAGTGGGTTTGCTTGCTCGCTGGCGAAACATGACGCTGATTGCGATTGCTTTAGACCCCACGGCACGGACGCGACCGTTGGACCGGTCATGCAGCGTCAGTTCGCAGCGCATCTCAACGCGTTGTACGGCTGGACGAAGGAGTGGTTTGGGTTGAAACAATGAATACTCACATGACTTATCTGAGGCGTTGCCCTCTCATTGAAATAGCCTCAAGTGTTTGCTCGCCGACGCCAATGCAGACATCCGTAGCGTGTTAGTCTCCTGCGCAGACTGTAGATGGAAAATAGTCGTTCCAAGTAGTAGCGTGTAAAACCCCCTTTCTCACTCGAAGCGGCGAACTGCTCGTAACGAATGATCGCCCATAGGAAACTCAGTGCGATAAGTGAGATCCACACACGATTATGCTGCGGTATGAAACGGTTAGCGTTTTGCAGTCGCCTCCGTTCGTGTCTGCGCTGTCCTAAGGGGTACAGCCTGGACCCACGGCTTTGTCAAGCATAACATAACATCCTGTCCTTCGGTTGTCTACATGCCTGCGCCGGTGTCGACAACACATTATAGATGTCCGTGACATTCTTGTCATAGTCTTCCAGACAATCCAGCCAGAGAAGCGGCTCGACCCACGGGTTGTCTTCCGCGGGATAATTTCCAGCTATCACATGACTGCGAGGCAAAATGGCTTGGCAAATGGCGGAGTAAGATTGACATCGATATCGTACCTCCACGTATTGAGAGCAAGATCCCAAAGGTCATGTGAGAACTGTTTAAGATTGCAACAGAGAAGGTAGACCACCTTGTACTCGGAATAATCTGCTCTGAGGAGATGCAAAGCCGTGGGTACGAAAGACGGTGAGGCTTCCTGCCAAGCTGCAACATTGCCCACTCGGTCTGGACTGCCCATAAGTATGTCAATGATCTGCCCATGGACTGCAGGGCCGCGCGCGTTCCTACCCTCGAAGTGCGCGATGCCGACGGCACCACGCGCAAGCTGCGCGACAACCAGTCGAAAGGCGAAGAGTTCTTCCGGTCCTTCTTTCCTCAGCATCCGGACGACGTCGAGCTTCCTGACATCGACATTGCGCTACGAGACCTCGCCGATGCGCACTTCGTGACTCGCGATCAGATTTGGCGTGCGGTGGCTAACCTGTCAGCGTACAAAGCGCCCGGCCATGACGGCATACCCAACATCGCGATAAAGAAGTGCGTTGACATCATTGAGGAATGGCTCTATTGGATCTTCTACGGTATCTCTGCCCGGCGGTTCTACTGGGATGCTTGGCAATTGCTTCTCACGATCGTGCTTCGGAAACCTGGCCGGGCTACGTACACAGCGGCTAAATCGTTCCGCCCTGTGGCGCTCTACTGCACACTCCCGAAGCTCTACTCCGCTTGCCTAGTCGAGGACTTGGTGGCTATAGTGGAGGAACGACAACTTCTACCGAACACGCACTTTGGCGGACGACCGGGACGAGCCACGACGGACTCCCTTCACCTCTTGACTCAATTTGTCAAGAATTCCTGGCGCCGTCATAAGGTCGCGTCCGCACTCTTTCTGGACGTCGCTGGCGCCTTCCCGAACGCGGTTCCGGAGCGCTTGTATCATAATATGCGCTCACGAGGCGTCCCGGAGGGTTATGTGCGCATCATAGAGCGTATTCTGACTGGCCGGCGCACTTGCATACGCTTCGATGACTTCCAGACCGAGTTCTTCGAGGTTACCAATGGGATCGGGCAGGGTGACCCACTTTCTATGATTCTATATCTGTTCTACAACGCCGACCTACTGGAGCTTGGCGACGATGGGAGCACTCTCGCTCTCGGCTTCGTAGACGACATTGGGTACATCGCGATGGGTCGAGACTTTGACGAGACTCACCGACTCTTGCGGGACATTATGGAACGCGAACACGGGGCCTGCGACTGGGCACGAATCCACAATTCGCCGTGGGAGCTTAGCAAAACGAAGTTGCTAGACTTCTGCACGCCCCAGAAGCGCAAGGCGCTCAGGCAGCCACCTCGGGACTTACTCATTGCCGGCGAGCGCGTAGAGAACGTCCCGACCTTCAAGTTCCTCGGTGTGACGCTCGATTCGGCGCTCACCTTCCGCGCACACGCTCAGGCTGCTGTCAAGAAGGGCATGCGGTACGTTTCCGCTATCTCACGACTCGCACGCACAACGAAAGGAGTCACGGGCGAGATTGCCCGTCGACTTTACGTGGCAGTCGCAGTACCCCGCATGTGCTATGCAGGCGACGTTTGGTTCACGCCTGTGCGTGAGACTGCCACCGGGCGACTCGCAGGCTCCGTTGGCTTCGCGCGTCGACTTGCCCAAGTTCAACGAGTGGCGGCGATTCGTATTACAGGCGCCATGCGCACTTCCCCAGGCGACCTCCTCGACATCCATTCCGACTTATGGCCAATCCGACTTCTCTTCGACAAAATCTGTTACCGTTCTCTTCTCCGACTTTGCACTCTCCCCGACACTCACCCGCTCTCGACTCATATTCAACGCACCTCCCGACGACTCCTCAAGACACATCCTTCGCCACTTCACATTCTCTTCGACACCTACAAACTCAAACCTCAAAATATCGAAAAGATCAAGCCATTCCGTACCGACATCAAGAAACAACTCGCATTCTCGACGAAAATCGCGACCTCAAGACAGCAGGGAGTAAAGGAAGCGCTGCGGATAGCGCAGGAGAGTAGGATAATGGTATACACGGACGGCTCAGCGGACGAGAGTGCGGTTGGAGCGGCGGCGGTGTTGTTTCGGGACGGTGTGGAGGGCGACTCGCTCCTCTACCATCTGGGATCGGCGGCGGAACACACGACCTACGAAGCGGAGGCGGTCGGCGTCATACTCGGCTTGCATCTGCTATCGAAAGTGGCGCACCTGGACGAAACGGTTCTAGCGATCGACAACACCAGCGTTATGAAGGCTTGCATGCGCACGCGAGCACGGCCCGGACAGTATCTGCTCGACGAGATCCACCGACTATCGCGCAGAATTCAGCGGAAGCACGACGGCGAGGTTGGCGACTACTCACTCACCATGCTCTGGACTCCGGGACACGAGGACATACCAGGCAACGAGGTAGCAGACGCTGCAGCGAAGATGGCAGCGATGGGGCCGGCCGCTACGAGCCCAAGACGCGCCCTGCCTGCCATCTTGCGTCAGGCTCTTCCACAGAGCAAGTCCGCGCTCCGGCGCGCGCACACGGACACACTCAAAGCGCGCTGGAAGCACCTCTGGCGCGCCTCGCCTCGCTATCGCCGTTACACGCATCACGACGACGCGCTGACGCCTGCAAAATGTCGCCGTCAGCTCCTGTCACGCCCGCGTCCAGAAATGAGCGCACTCGTCCAACTACGAACCGGCCACGCACCTCTGAACAGCCACCTGCACCGTATCAACTGCGTCGACAGCGCGCGCTGCCCGTCTTGCGGCGCGCGGTCAGAATCCGTCCGCCACTATCTGCAGCACTGCCCGACGTTCGCCGATGCACGCTGGCGCATGCGCACGCGCCTGGGACGACGAGCCGAGAAGATGCGCACGCTGCTGTTCACCAGCCAGGGACTTGACGAGTTGGCACGATACAACGCACGGACCGGTCGCCTCCGGAACCCAAACAGCAATCCGCGTTAACGATCCACACCTCTTCTTATTCATGAGCCGCCGCCGTTCCCATTCCGCTGTTCCTGCACGTCGATTTCACACCACCCATCTACCCGCCGCGAGTACGACGCGCGACACGCATTCCGCGTTCACACGAGCGGCTATTGAGGCAGTGCCTCCGAGCGTAGATGGCTGGAGATAGAGGGGGCGCCCTGATAGAACTACTTACTCTGCATTGCTCTCCGCCGTATGTACACAATCAGCAAATGTCCGCATAGGCACAGCCTGAAGGACAATAAATTGATTCAAAAA